>PVJX010017498.1:0-38131 GCA_004027295.1 Dolichotis patagonum
AGAAATCTGTAGTTGGAATATTGCTTTTTCCATGTGTCTTTGCTTTTTCCTATCTTTAAAATGACGGGCCTGAGTACCATGATATCAAAGATGTATTCATCCGACCTCAAGAATAGACATAAAAGGTTGCTCAGATAAACCAAAGTTCCTCACCTGGCAGTGATTTATTTTCTTGTGGTAGGTATACTTTCTGATTTCTGTTGAGAGTTATAGCTGTAAAGTAGCTATGGATTCTAGGAAATGTTATCAGTGTTAGGGCTTAGAAAACTTAATCTTCAGGGTAGAAAAATTAATGATGTCTGACATTTCATTCCTGTTTAGGAATTCTTAAGAGAACAAAACATGTGTTTTCTTCTACTTTTAAAGAGATGAAAGAAATAATAAGCCACATCATTTCACAATGATGGAAATTTTTTTTTGACAGAACTTGCAGGCTGAATTTAATTCACATGTACTTATGAATATCCACAATTATAGAATTTAGACAATGCAAAAACCGAGAGAAGGCTGGTGACTTTTAAGAGGAAGAAATCATATTTACAGTTCTTCACAGCTTCCTTCACAATTGCAAGTTGAAAAGTAGTTCTATCCAAGACAAAAAAAAGCATAAAATAACACTGTTATGATGTAATTTTGCAAGCTAAGTACTTTCCCTATTTACATGATATTGTATGGGGACAAAATAATTCAAAAATGAAAAAAACCTTCATTTTTCTAATCTACTATACTAAAAATTTTATTATTTTTTTCTGAGTTTTATTTGCAAGCTGTTAAATGCAAAAAATATTCTAGTCCCATACATTAGCATTGTCTTTTTTTGGCTTCTACAGTGAGACTAACAAATGGAATTATCCCGTGTCACAGAACATCAGAACAAACAGATGAATGAATGAATGAATGAATGTGATTCCATTTCTAGCTTGAAAAGCTTTGCAGCACTAGCAATGTACATTGTTCATAAATGACTTCAACACTCTTGAAACACTTGAAAGCAAAGTACTTCAGATGGACTGGATTCTGAGTCTTTAAAAACATGTTGCAGATCATATGTGAGGACCTGACAGCTACTTTCTCATTGTCTGAGTGTCTCTTTATTTTCCTAATGTTCTGTGCCATGGAGAGATTGCTGTCTTCAAAAGTACATTTGGGGTGTCTAAAATCAGAACACACAACTCATCTTGGTAATTTCCTTTCCTTTCCCACTGATCGAAGTGGCTTCTGTCTTACATCTTCCTCACTGCATCAAAGCAGATTGTGCTTTGTATTTACTGTTATGATTCAACTAAACAAAACATGGCAAAGTTGTCTCGTTCTCTGATGGATGGCAGGAGATAGCTGCCGTGTCCTCCTGTTCTCTGACAGGCCAGCTGGAGCAAGCCGACTGCATCTGCTGCTTGTTCTACCTCCCTGTATATCAGACAACTCCTCTTTTTATATCTCTTCTGAAAATGTATACAGTGTGGCCTCATTTATAAACAATCCAGTGTTTTGAAACAGTCTGTGAATTCTGTGTCTATTCTTTCTCTCTCATCTATCTCCACAGGTAAAATCAGGGACTCTGTGCTGCCTAGCATCACCTAGCATCTATTTGTGACTCAGGTCACTGAGTGCCCACTTGTATGTCAGGTTTTGTGCTGCAGAGGAGTTTAGGACAGGGCATCCTTCTGGCATTCCCTATACCTACAACTCAGTTTCCATGAATCAGTCTGATCTTTATAACCCACGAAGTCAGCCTCACATGCCCTATTAAAACCCTCACCCTCATGTATCCCATTGTACTTAGGATACAATACAATATCTCCTCCTGCCTGTGAGATCTGCGGCTCCTTGCCGCCTCTCTGACCTCAGCTCCTTCCTTTTCTTTTACTCACTGGCTCATGTACAAGGGCCACACTGTCTCGGCTTTCTGCACTCATCAAACTCATCTTTAGCTGATCGTCTGTCACTGCTCTTTTCACCTGGGTGCCCCACCAACACTGCATCGGCCAGCTGCTTCCAGTTGCTGAGGACCTTGCTCAAGAGTCACCTCCTCAGAGGGGCTTGTTATCACCAAGTCCATCTAAAAGAGCACTTGCTGCTACTTCTTCCTGTCTCCCTTGCTAGAACTTGGCACAAGGAACCACTTTCTTTGACCAGTTCATTTGACTGGAAGCTTCCCTGGAGAAGCTTTTAGGGAGGTGAGGAGGGATATAAGAAATAAATTAATAGATGTTACACTGGAGTGTAAGAAGCACTGAGGAGAAAAATAAAGCAAGGACATGCAGGCAGCTTTGGGGATGTGTGTGAGCAGCAATGGGGAGGCCTCCGGGAGGAGGTGACAGAATACAAGGAAATAGCGAGACAGTGGTGAGAGATGAGACCAGATCACATAGGGGCGATAGGCCACTATGAGGATTTCGGCTTCATTGTGCAAGACAGGCAGTCACTGAATCTCTTGGATAGAGGAAGAACAAGGAGATGATGGAGACTGGGGTACAAGGGATGGGCTTGTCTCACATCACAGCAGACAGCTCATCCCTGTCACAGGAAAGCATATGGGGTACACTGTATACCTGCAGGTGCAGGGTAAATGTGTTGGTATGAGCTTCACTGTCAATTGTTTCTATTTGCACAGTGAAATTGGCAGCAAAATCATTAGCAGAGCAAATGTGGATGAGGAAGGAGGTACTTCAGAATTCAAAAGAAAAGACTTGGCTGAATGGGTTTCCAGAGTGGTAGGAGAGTGAGTGGACCAGGAAAGCTCAGGCAGGACTGAGTGTCCAGGACAGAGTCAGCGGAGGAGGCTGTATGTGGCCCAAACCTGACGGAAGGTCAAGGAGGTGAGGATGTGTAATCCCAACCACTAACCATGGAGTTTAATTTGCTGTGAGTTGGGAAAGTGTCCCCCAGGAAACCCATGTGTGGAAGGATTGGTCCCCAGCTAGTACAGCTATTGGAAGGTGGTGGAACATTTAAGAGCAGGACCTCATTAGAGAAAGTTAGGCCACTGGGTGACATGTCCCTGAGAGGACACTGGAACCCTGGCATCTTCCTCTCTTTTTCTTTTGCTTTCTGGTTGCCACAAAGTGAGCTGGTCTCCTCTGCCCCAGGCTCCTGCTGTGACGTACTATGCTGCCACAGGCCCAGTGCAACAGGACCACATGACCATGGACCATGAAACAGTGAGTCAAAAAAAAGCATTCCCGTGTAGGCTGACTATCTTAGGTATTTGTTGCAGTAATAGCAGACTAACACACAGGCATATGCAGAGAATAGGAGTGAATGACGGTAAGGCAGTTCATATATGTTTAGAATGAATGGAACCAGACTGATTGCGAAAAGACTCTTCCAGATGAACCTTGAAAGTCTACATCAAGAGATAAGTTATACTGGTGACTTAATAAATATGTATGAGACACCGTCATTCAGAGAGCTGTGACAGTCCATGGGAATGTAAAGTGCAAGGTCCCATATCAGAAGGACAATTCATCCAACTACCAATGGAAAGCTCTTAATGAGGCTCCTAGATGTCAGATGCTTTAGGATGCAGAATGTTTCATCTCTCTCTTAATTTCCCAACTTTACTAACTTTTATTTTTAGATATGGACCTCTAATGAGGTTAGATACAGGTGTTTTTGTAATAATAAAGGTGGTCCTGAAAATCCTATGTGTTCTAAAAGTACATGATAAAACCACAGGATTATTGGAAAAGCAGGGTTACAGGAGATCACTCAAAATCTATGCAACTTAGAAGCCTGAGTACCAGCAAAAGCAACGTTTGGTTCCCAGGAGATGTGGACAGCCAGGGGAGGAAGCAGTACTAAAGGCTCTCCCAGAGGATGTGAACAATGTACAAAAGACACTGTGGAAATGTGGGGCCAAACTAAACTGACCTTTGACCCAACTAGAGCAAGCCCAGAAGGGGTACAGAGTCCAAGAGAGGGCATCTCAGTGAGGCGAACCCCTTTATACAGATTTGTTTTTAAGTTTCTCAAATAAATCTGAAAAGAATCCTGCTTATGTGGCAGGTAAGCCAACGGCCTTTTCCTTTCTTGTTAAGAGCAAATTCTAGAATGGATACAATGAAGTACTACTCTGCCATAAAGAAGGATAAACTAGAGACATTTATGGATCGACTTTAAAACCATACTTTTCAGTGAAATAAGCTGGATACACAAGTGTAAATACCTCATTGTTTCTCTGGTATGAGAAACCAAAAGTGTAAATAAGGACCAAAACGTATAAGAGTTTTGTGAAACAGGAAGAAAATGTCCAAATAGAAAGGGAAACTACAGAGTTGGGAGGGGAAAAGAAAGGAAGGGAAAAGAAAAAAATAAAAACAAAGCTTTTGTAAATAATGAGGCAAAGAAGGGTTGAACGAGGGTAGGGCAATGAAGAAATAAAAAAAGAATTAAGATATGTCATGTACAGGTACAAATTCCCTATGATGAATGTGATCATTATGTATATCTAAAGTGCAGCAATAAAAAAAAAAGAGTAATTTTAGGGGATGAAAAAAATGAAGATGTGCTGTGTACATGTACTAACTCACAAAATGAATGTAATCATTATGTGCTGCAAACATGTATTCATAAAAATAAAACTTTAAAAAATCAAGAAAATTCTAAGACTCGGCATGGTAGCACATGCCTGTAATTCCTGCACTCAGGTGGCTAAGGCAGGAGGACTATTCTACTTCCACTATTCCAGCCCCCAGAAAAACTCGAGAGAGCCAACAAAAGATCACATAGAAGTGAAGGAAACTTCCATTTTTATACTAATGCTGGTCCCTTATTCATTGATCATAAATGAGCTAACTGAGGCTGTAGAAGAGAAAACTAGTAATTCATCCTTGGAATTAAAAAAAGACAACTGTTTGAGAAGTACCCTTTGAGCTGGAGATTTAGCTCAGTGGCATAAGTGGCTGCCTAGCAAGCACAAGGTCATAGGTTCAAGCCCTGATACAAAAAAAAAGCACCCTTTGAAATTTTAATTTTATCATTAATTATGGTATCATTAATTTACACCCCCCCATGCATGTGCATAAGTGAGTCATAGTTTTTTACCTTCTTAACCTTGGCCTCCTTCAGTTTCTCCAGCGCTAGCTTAATCTTATCAGCTTTGGCTTGGGCCTCTTCTTCTTCCTGTACAATGCAAGACATTCACACAGCTCACTGAGTGATGTCAGTCCGTGATTATGCCTGTTGCTAGTGTCTTAGGCACTTGACTCCCAGTTTCACTTTGGAGTTTGAGAATCTAAGTAGTTACAACCAAAATCTTTAACCTGAAGGTACAGAAAGCAGTGAGCTCTTCTACGCTAGGGCTGTGACACACAAGACAAACTAACTGATGACCATAACAAGTATTCATCTATAAGTATTCAAAATAATCTCTGCTTGGCTCACAAAGTAGGGGCAACAACCTTAGGAGTATAAGATGATTCATCTCATGGGACTCAAGCACTTCCTAAAATTATATGCACACTGGATTACAATGTCTTTTGGGGGGATTACTAGGTTTTACCAGACTTTAAAAAGGCCCTTAACTCCCCAAAAGTTAAGACTTAGACTCAAACTCAAACTTATAAATTACCAGAAAGAAAAAAGCACTGATGAACAAACACATGAGCAGTCAGAAAAAAGAGGGATGCATTTTATGAACCTAAATTTCTCTGGTTTTTGTAAGTTGATATTCTGAGAACAGGATTATTAAGGCTGACCTATTTTACAATGAGAGGAAAATAAGCTGTTGTGTTTACATCCTAGTTTTTGGAAGTACACACGTATCTTCTTACACCATGGTTCTTAATTTTTTTAATTTGCACAAGCCTCTTAAAATATTATATTGAAAGTGAGTTCTAGAAAGTTTCATACGTAAGCTCAACTTTGTATTTATTTTCAGGGAATCCACAGCTTCCTGATATCTTTATGGGTCCTATTTTAAGAGCCTCTGCTCTACACTGATGGTAAATTTTCAAATAAATTTTCCATAATCAGCATACAGCACAGCAATGCAAATGATAGTTGGATTATTTGATTTATATTTAAAATTTGTTCATTCCAGTGACAGTGAAGGAGTTTTTAAGGTGACTAGGCTCATTGTTGTGAATACAGAGTTATTACCACTCAGTACTTCAAATGAGGTGGCCACAGGACACTGAGCTGGGTGCTTACTTTATAACATTTTTCAGTGGCCCACTTAAGAAAAATCCTCAAAAGTGTTATGTTTACTTTTATGAGAGACATAGTATGAATTAATGTCCCAAATAACAGCAATATGAAATTTCTAGCTGTTTGTTCCTTTAAGATCAGAAATTTATTGATATCAAACACTCATTACATATCTACCTTTTAACATCTTTGCCAACTATGACACTATGAGTAATACTTAGATTTGCTTTTGTCCCCTCAACAGGACTAAAAGTCATCAAAATTCAATTCAGTTCAATTCAGAAAATACGTAATGAATACCTTTTATTATCTATATACAGATAGAACCAGGGACATGAAAATGTACGTGTTAGTTCCAGAGTTCATTCAAAGTTAACAAAGTATTTCCCCCAAAGGTTGACTATATCATAGCGTGTGTATATATGAGTATCCTTTTAAACTAAGCTATGATAAACACTAAATATGGCCTTGGTATGTTCTCTATATATACCTGCTATAGTTTGAATGTGCTCACCAAAATCCATGTTGAAATTTAACTTTCATTGTGTGGTATTAAAAGGCAGGACCATATGGGACCTTTAAGAGATAACTAGGTCATGAGGAATCTTCTTTAATCAACAGTTTAGCCCACGTAAGGATTAATGGGTTATCACACAAATGTTTGCTCTATCTCACCATGTGATGTCCTCTGCCACACTGATGCCACATAAGGCCCTCACAAGACCCTGAGCAGACCTGGTGGCATGGTGTTGGATTTCCCAGTTTTTAGGACCATGAGCTTTAAACAAACCTCTGTTTTCTGTACATTACTTGGTCTGTGATATTCAGTTATAGCAACAGAAAATTGACTAATACAATACTTAGGCTTCTTGTTTATAGAGGGCTTTGGCTTTGCAATGAGTGTACTGGGCAACCTTATTTTTAGTATCTCAGAGCTTTGAGCATGCAAACTTATGAATGTAACCACCACTTCAAAGGTTACAAGTGATAGGCAGTGTAGGTCAGTGTTCCTACAATCTCTAGCCCCATCCACTTACCTTAGAGAGGGGTTTGGGAGGTGGCGGAGGTGGTGGAAGGTCTAACAGGGGGTCGGCTGGTGGAGGTGGTAACTCATCCTCATATTGGCTGATGCTAACAGCAGTGACATCTGCTCCATAACTTACAGAGGCAGCACCACTGCAATTTGAGGCCTCCAGTGATGCTGAATCATTTTGATTTTGAGAAAACTCTTTCTGTGCCTGGATTGTCCGCTGCTCTGCTTCACTTATGTCTGCTACCAGATCTGCCATGAGGGCATCTAAATCTTGGTCTTCCAGTGCATTTAAGGACTCTGATGGAGAAAACCATATTAATAATAAAAAACTATTTGCATGTAAAAAAACTAAAAGAAGATGATTTTTAAACGTCATATTTGTGCAGAAGGAAATCACTTTGATTTAACATAATGAGAAAAGTTAAACATATTTTTTTTATTCAACAGCACATACACAGTATAGGAATTTCTGAGATGATTATTGCTGAATTTATTAAGTCTTAATGAGAGTGAATTTGTAACATAAGTAAAACAGAAAATGTGTTCCAGAGAGGCACCTCAGAAACTAGCTATAAAGTCAGATCTAAGCATATGAATAGATATCTAAATGGGAACTCTTGAATATCTTAGTGCAATATCTTAAGGTTTTAGAAAGTAGGGGATAGATATAGAAGGCAAGTTCTTGTTATGCATTGAGTGTACAGAGTTCGCTGATAAATGTATCTGGAAGAAAGTTGATTTCAATCAACTGGATTTAATCAACTGTAGGCTCTCCACTCAACTACAGGAGACCTCACATTCAAAGAAAGACCAATTAATGATAAAAACAACAATTAAAGCAGTAAGCATTAAGGAGTAAAAAAATTAAATGGGATTAAGTGGTAAAGACTCTATGAAGACAGTGGAATGGGAATGAATTTTTATACTCTAGGGCAGACAGGGATTTTCAGAGTGAAAGGGAAGGATTTTACCTTAGAATTTCTCCCAAGGGTGAGACTGTGGAGGCAGACCATAGGCATGACCCTGGGAGGTGACAGGACAGCCTGGCACACTGGGAGTGGTGTTGGTGAATGTGACAAAGAAAGGGGAGGCAAGCTAGAAGGGACCCTTAAGGAAGGTCATTCTAGTTGCTCTGTGCAGGAGGAGCCAGAATGAGGAAATGTGCACAGTCGCAATAAAGTCTATTCAGTAACAAGCGAAAATTTTGTGAAATAATTTACCACCAAACAGCATAAACACCATGGAGCACATTACATCAGAACTAGTACTTCCAGTGTACAGTACTCATAAATTTGGATCATCTAGTTATACAAGATAGATTTTTTGTAAGACAATTTTACATCTTACTTGTTTATAAAATAAAGCTAAATTAAAATATTTTCAGAGAAAAGTTATATAAGATTGTAACATAATTTCCTAATATAACCACATTATAAATGGGGTGAGATTAAATCTGAAAGGGAGATATAAGTAAGTATATTGTAACTATTGCTGTCCTAGTTTTACAAAAGACTATCACCTTCTTGAGATTTGGCAGGTGACTGGTAATAATATATGTTTATATGGCTGATAGAAAAGAGTCAGGAAAAGGAAAAGAAAATCAGAAGAGCTGTATTATAATTTATCAGGAAATAGTCATTTATATCTAATGGCTTATCAAAAAACCAAAAACTACGGAAAATGATAGAAACAAACTCAAAGGAGGGAAACAAATACAACTTGAAGCTCTGGGTTTCTGTATTTAGGCTTCTATTTTATATTGTTTTATTTTACACTTTTGCAGGTATTGCAAGTCTTTAGTAAATCCTTTTTAAGAGTTCCAGTGAATTATCATTAATTTGGAAGTGATTACACAAAGTTTATTGCAATTTGAATACCATGTGAGTTAAAGATTATTTCTGCACTAAATAACAAGAAAAATCTTTGTTAGTAAAATGAGTCAAGCTCACAGAGCCTGAAAACATGTCAAATATGGCAAATTATATATAAGTATATATTACCTATGAATTAAAACAATGTTTTAAATAAAATATTTATATTAGAAGTATCTATATGTGCATTTTCAATCATGATGGTGAGTTAATTTTTATCCTCAAAGGAACATTTCCTTATTGGTATTTATTTATACCACTTGTTGGTAATAAGAAATTCTCCTTATTTCAAAAAAAAGAGATTATTTTAAGACTTTTGTTACAAAAGTAGGAAATACTCCCATTCAGTACACGCAAAAATATCCAATTCTCTTCAATCTAGACACAAAAAGACACAATCTGAAATCCAGAACTTAGTATTTTTCTCTTTACCATTGTATTCAAATTACACTTCCCATACAGATTTCAGTCATCATTATGAATTCAAGGTAAGAAAAGAAATTGTTATATTTACCATTTAAATCCTTAAAACCCACACTGTAGTTAAATTCAGCCCCCGGAGGCTTAGGGTCAGGAGGAGGAAGAGTGTCCACTCCCAAACTCTGTGAAAACAGATCCCAGCCCAAGTGTTATTCATGATGCCAACATTTCTGCAGCACATCTTAGTCAGCAAGTCAAAGACCATGCTTTTTTATTTTTATTTTTATTTTTTTTTATTTTTAAGAGAATAAAACCAAACAAAATAAAACAGAATAAAGCCAATCAAAACAAAACAGTGACAGTGATACAGGACTTCAAAACAAGATAACAGGAGATCAACAATGGATGACATATGTCTCTGGTTATCTTCAAAATAGCTGCCCATACCATCAGACCTAATAAAATCAAATAAAACAACAGAATAAAACCAATCAAAATAAAACAGTGAAAGTGATATAGGATTTCAAAACAAGGTAATAGGAAATCAACAATGGCTACCATAATATATCTTATTATCTTCAAAACAGCTGTCCATGCCATCAGATATAATAAAATCAAACCAAATAAAACAGAGTAAGAACAATCAAAACAAAACAATGAAAATGACCTTATAGGACTTTAAAACAAAATAATAGGGAATTAACAATGGCTACCACCTTCCCTTTTTAGACATTTTCTCGCTTTTCACTTTCAGAATATCTATTATACGTTTTGGATCCCACTAACTCTTCCAGTTTTTTATACTAGGGAGACAGAATGATGTTCACTGGTGTGAGGTCAAATCATTTCACCCAAGAGCATGATCACAAGTTGCACCCATTTACCTACAAGAGCCTCATGACTATCCTTCTTTATAGCTGAGTAGCTTTCCATTCTATAAAAATGCCATGTCTTTTTTATCCATTCTGTGGTTGATGGGTAAGCTACCCCTGTTTTTTCTGGTTCCCTGTCAGACGGAGCACTGTTTTCTTTCCTTTGATTTTCAGTCTATGAATTTCCTTTTGAGTTAGTGTGTTTCTTATACACCACATATTGATGTATCTTGTTTCCTGATCCACTCTGCCTGTGTTTCTTTTTATTGGTGAATTGAGGCCATCTACATTAATGGTTATGACCAACATGTACTGGTTTGTCTCTGCCATGCTTTTTTCCTGCCAACTTTTCCCTTCCAGTCAACTGTCTTTCCCACGTTGTGATCCCACTCTGCTGTTGTTCCTGGGACCGTGGTCACTTTTATCACTCTCTAGAATATCCTTCAGTGCTCTTTGTAGGGTTGGTTTGGTGGTCATAATTCCTTCAGTTGTTCTTTGTCATGAAAGTATCATTTCTCCATCAATTTTTAAAGATGGTTTTGCAGGATACATCAATTTGGGCTGGAAGTTATTTTTTTTCAGGACTTGAAATACTTCACTCCAAGTTCTTCTTAACTTGATGGTTTGTGTTAAGAAGTCTGTCATGATTCTGATGGGTTTTGTTTATAGGCAATCTGTTTCTTTTCTCTAACAGCCTTTAATATTCTATTCTTGTGCTGAATTTCTGGGATCTTGATTATTACACCTCTTGGTGCAGATTTATTTTGGTTATGGTTAGTTGGAGTTCTATATGCCTCACTTATCTATACATCAGGTCCTTTTCCCATGCTTGGGAAGTTCTCAGCTATTACTTCGGTAAATAATTTCTGTCATTCGTGTTAATGTCTGCTTTTTCACTGACACCTATCATTATTAAATTATTTTTCTTTGCATCACCTTGCAGATATTGAATTATTTCCTGGTTCCTTGTTATTTTTAAGAGATCTTTCCTTTTGTGATCACTAGCTGCCATCCTGTCTTCAAAGTTTAAATGTCTATATTCGGTTTCTTTCAAGTGGTTTTGCCAGCTTTCAATGGAGATTTTAATTTCCTGGCTATCCTCTTTGAGTCTGTTTCATCCATTCCAATTCTTTTCTATATTGTTCATTCAAGGTTTCCCTCATTTTCCTATGCTCCTCTTTTTTTAAATGTATGTCTTCTTCAGATACACACTCAGCTACCCTTTTATTGTTTGTCATTTCTTCTTTTACCTGAGATACTATTTCTGATCTGATTTATTTTACAGCCTCACAAAATAGTTTCTTCACTTCAGTTGCCATCATCCCAGAAATTTCAGGTGTGTAACTTCTGCTTTCTTCCAGGTCCATGTCTCCTGGACTTGTTCTGTTTGGGCTGGCGGCCAGAGATTGCCTTTTGCAGTTTCCTCTTGATGTTTTCCTGGGTTCCTCTGGATGAGTGTGTTGTGGGGTCCCAGGCGCTTCCCACATTGGCTACCCATCCACCGTGTAGGGGGATGGGTTAGGCACCTGGGTTTCTCCTAACCCAGGCTTGCAGGAGGCAGCAGGGTGCAGGGTGGGCTTTCTTTAGATACTCGCAGCTTCTCCAAGGTGTGACTGGGGGTGATCTTCTGGTTCACACTGGTTACTGTCTGGGGAGTTCTGATGGAAGCTGGGGTGGATGTGGGCGCAGGGCTGGCTGCTTCTCCCCGGCTGTGCTGGTTACCTGTGGGAGAGTCCTGATGGCGGCCCATATAGGGCCTCAGAACTACAATCATTTGTACACAAGAAAGGAAGAGCAAAATCCCAAAGGGTCCTGACTGAATAGGTCTGTGAAACACGCTCTTCTTTCCTCCTTTTGAGTTATAGTCACGATGCTCAGTCATGGGTTGATGAACACCTGGACTCTGACCAGTTAGGACAGTTACTTTTACCACTGGGCTGCAGAAGTGACTGGAAGTACAGATATCGACCACCAGCATTTACGCAGACTTGTTCCTCTCTAGGAGGGAAAATAAAGCCCTTGTCTCTAGAAATGTCATCACCATCTTCACATTCACCTTTTAACTCAGTACTTTTTCATCAAAAGGTGTCTCTTCTTTCACAGAATCCAAACTTTTTGAAATTTTATTGGCAATGTAAAATAGATGCTAACTAAAATTGCTTTATTTTTTCTTAAAATATTCTTCTAAAACACAGACTCTTTATTTACTTTGTAGAAAACTCAAGATCCCTATCTTAGGAATACTGCATTAAGCTATCCTTATTTTGATATTAAGTGCAAAAAATGGTGAGCTGAGTACCCTATGATTCAAAGAAACATTTTTGAGAACATTATACAACACTCTAAAGCTCACTAGATTTTATAGCCTGGGTCAATAGGTGACCTCTAAGTCAGTCTGGTTTTGGCAGAGCTGCAGCCTATGGCCAAGTGGCTTCACACTCCTTTGAGGGGACTGAGTCCATTCAGGAGGCCATGCTAGCCACCACTTAGTCCTTTAAAGTCTGACCTTTCCTCAGAGGTTGATAAAAATTCTTCACTAACAAAGATGGCATTTTCTCAGCTAGTTTTTAAAACAGTAACCACAAGGAAGACAGCTCAATGGTGGTGGTTATAAAAGTTTGTACCTGGTGAAAATTCTCCTATTGGACACAATAAGCAAAAGCATTGTCAAAAAGGAATGTATATGTGACCAATATATTAAATGAACTGAATTCAGAAGGATAGAATCAGAAAAAAACCTTTACCCCACTACTGTCACAGTCACATCAGGAATATACAATACTGTCAGTCCTCAGTTTTTATAAAACATAGCATTCTTGTCACAGTAAAATCGAATTCTACAATCCCATTTTTGCCCTAAATTGCAGGTAAAGAAGGGAAGCTTACCTGGGTTAGAAGATCCATCTCTCCCAGCAAAGTGCTGAACATTTGGTCTATGTCATCATTTGACTCACCCATCTGAAAAAGGGAAGAAACCCAGATAGTGAGCAGTCTGACAAAAGCTTACCCTGGGATAATTGCTATGGCTTGAATCTAGATATCCACTGACACAGTTCAGGACCATGGCACTGCACAAAAAAGAAAAGATTCCTCGGAGTCTCTGTCCAATCTATATGCTGAGTGGGCTTGGGGGGCTGCTATGTATGAATAGAGACCCCTCACCATGAGATGGTCTCAAAGGACATCCCAGACCTAAAGCCTCTGTAGCTTTTTACAGAACCAGGAAGCAAGGATCAAAGAAAAAAGAAAGGTGGCTAGATAGGACTCATGTAGGGCACAGGGGAAGAGCAAGGGATGGTGAGGAGGTCTGCTGAATGCCTGACTTTGGAACTAATTTAAATGATTAAAGCACTGTAGGGAGGACAAAGGCCAGAACATTCACTCCTTAAGGCAGTGCATTTGATCCCACTGTGACTTGTGGCCCAGTGGGCTCTCTCACTAACCATGTACACTCCAGGAGGTTTTAGGCTTGTGGCTCTAAAACTCCTTTATTTCTGCATATCTATCTGCTATATATACCTCTGGTCAATGTCCTCACCTCCCCTACAGTCTCCTGGGTCATAGGTCGAACATTTTGGAGGTGGCTGGATTTAGGGTGTGTGAACGTGCATTAAGGGTGTGAGACTGGGGTTAAGGTTGTAGATAATGGAAACCCCACCCTGAGTATGAAATATAGGGACAGAGGGAAGACAGGATTGTTCCTGCTGCTGCTGATTCCTGCCTGCCACACCATGAGCTGCTTCTCCTCTGTGATGTCCCTCTGCCATGCTGCCCTGCCTTGGAGCCAACTATGAACTGAAACCTCTGCAAACTGTGCGCTGAAATAAACCCTTCTTCCTTTAACTTGTGAGGGTCAGGCATTTTGTCTCAGCAATGAGCAAGTAACTAAAACAACTGTCACGTCTCCTTGTTTTCTCTAAGAACTCTATCCATGAGCTGGTAAGTTGCGAAGACAGCTATACGGAGAAGACGGTTCATTTTACCCTGAAATCTCATGCCTGATCTCCATCTAATTTGCAAGATGGAACCAAGCCTTGGCAAGTGACAGAGCAGCAGCTTTATTTTTTGAGACTAAACTAGTCTTGTTGAAGCCAAATGGGTATCATTCCTAAATCCCCTCTCCATGAGACACCTTAGAAAAAGAGAAAGCTTCACACCACAGGTTACTGTGTCAGTGAAATGTAGAACTTCACAACTTCACCTCCATTTAAAAACTTTTGTGGAAATGATATGGCACATTTATCAAACACGTTTATCAAATGGTTTTCTGTTTTAAAGATATCTCTGCAACAGCAGCTTTAGGTATACTTACTTGGAAGTACTAGGTGATGAATACTTAGAACCAAAAATTTCACAAAATTTAAAAAAGGAGATGGAAATAAAGCACCTTGTTTTGCACTGTAACTGCCCCCCCCCCCGAAACAAATGAAGCAACTGCCCAAGAGAGAAAAGCACTGTGGTGAACTAGGGATGGGTACTTTGAGGGGTACAACCAGTTGCTCTCTTTCTTGACGTCTTTGTCAAGGTTATATTGGGAAATTAGAAGACAGAATCTGTCCTCTATCAGTCACTACTCTGTGATGTGTAGTTTGGTAAGAGGAATCAACTGTTCTATCTGTAAGGTGGAATATCTTTCTGTGTATGTGTGTGTTTAAAATAGATCATTTGCTGAACTAGCCCAAGATTTTCTAAAATAAATCAATCTAAAATATTGTAGTAGTTTACTCTTTAAAATGACTTCACATTAATACTTTAGCAGTAACACTTTTAATTTTTAGCGGATTTAAAAAATCAGTGATTCTCTCTTTGTAAAGTATGTAAATGAAACATCCTTGTCCTATTGACTCTGCTTTTTAAAAAATGACTCAAAGGACTTTAAACTATCCTAATCCTTGAAATTAAAAGTGATATAATAATAACTACCATAACAGTAATATTTACCTAGCACAATTATATTCCAAGAACTGTTCTCTGAGCCAGAGTTGGTATTAAAAAATTTAGATCCCAGCATAGCATTGACACTGAACAAAAAAGATGAGACTATAAAATCTATCTTGGTCCATCAGTGTCTCTCTTCCACCTATCCACACTACAAAGCTGGTACGTGACCTTCTCTAATTATCTTCGACAGTAGTCTTGGGTTTAACAGGTAGGGAATCTAACTTACTAAAGTCTCCTTGTTTAATTCTCAAACACTCCCATCTCCAGATTTGAAGAAGGCAAAGTGATGCTTCGCCTCCCACTTGTGAAACAAAAGCTACTCTGAGCTCTAGTTACTGACTACATGCACGTCATCTCAGATTTTAAGTTTTGTATGTTTTGTATGAGAGGAGGGACAGTGGACTTGCTATCTGGACTACCCTGTTTGGTTTCCCCTGGAGGAAGCATCTTGCAAGAGCATGGCATCTGTAAGACTGGGTTGAGAAAATAGGGCTGGGAGAGGGACTTCTGTCAAGGCCAGAGAGATCTAGGCACCATGGGAACAAGCACATTCCTTGGAAGCAGCCACCATCCCTACAGGTGTACACTCGCTTGGGACACAGAGGTGCGTTTGAACCCAGTGAAACCATTCAGCAAATGCTCGAGGTCAGACCACATGGCTAGGCAGTGCCCACTGTGTCTAGGCCAGAGTGTGTAAGGTGTCAGGGAGGAAGGAGCCTCACAGAGTGTGAGTGAAGGACGATGGAAATCAGCCTTCCTACTTGCTGCAGACAGTTGGGCTGAAAAGTGCTTACTGCAGCCGGAAGGAGGAAGAGGGTGTAACGGCCCTGCTTCTGATTAAAGAGGGAGCAGTGGGAGGATTCATTCCCATGCGGTTTTATTCCCTCCATGTGGCTTACAGAGCGTCTGACTCAGACCTTCCTGCTGTGGTTTGGATGCAGTTTGCCCCCTAAAGGTTCAAGTGTTGGCAACTTAGTTCCCAGGTTGGAGGAGAAACCTTTGAGAGGCAGGGCCCACTGAGAGAGGAGCAGGTGACAGGCTCAGCCGTAGCAGGGATCAGTGCACTCTCTGAGTGGAGGGGCCCTCCTGAGAGTGAGGTAATATAAGGCAAGCCTGGCCGTGTTGGCTACCATCAGCTTCCTGTCTCTTCCAGGAGTTTTTTCTGCACACATTCTCATCACTGTGGTGTCATTTGCCATGAGGTTTTCAACAGAGCCAAGCAGATGCCAGCACCATGGTCTTTGCCCTCCAAAACAGTGAGCAAAACAAACCTCATTTGTTTGTAAAGTTTCCAGCCTCAGGTATTTTGTTGTAGCAATGCAAAACTGACTAATATGCTTCCCTTCTTCAAATTCCGTACATACAGGAAGGAAACTAAATAAATAATATAGCCCTGAACTGTCTCCTAAAACAATGTGTATATTCCAAAGCTTATAATATTTTTGTTCATTACCTTAATAAGGACAAATTATTAAATAACAAAATTTAGAAATGTCCAGTGCATTTATTTCCAATAAAGTGTTAGGTGGTTCAGTAATGAGACAAAATAAGGGACTCCTTAATAGGAAAAACAGAGTAGTTGTTAGTGTTAACATATTACAGGCTTTTCATAAGACAAAAGTAATCCAGTCAAGAGTGTAAAAATAGATTTATTTGCTGACCTCAAAATCTGCCATCCCATGTTACAATAAACTTATAGGAACCAATGATTTATTAGCAATAAGGAAGCTTCTGTTGAGGTTTTCTTAAGCAAGTAAACTTAGAAAAGCATTGAAATTATGAAGAATAAAGTCCTGATGTGACATCAATGAGTCAGAAAACCCCACAGAGCCCAAAGCCCTTGTTCTCAGCCTATGTACATCACTGCTACGCAGTGGGCTGGGGACAGGCTGGAGTGAATCACCACTGAAGACGGAAATAACAGCACAGCCTCCTGCTTCTCCTGAGCACCTCTCAACATTCACCTGGTAAAAATCTCCCCTCTGCCGGTTCATACATTTCCCCTAAAATCTGAGTTTTAATTACTAGAAGCCAACACTGACACTGTTTTGCCAGTCTACAGTCATAAATAAATATGCTACCAAGTGGGTCACAGTTTAAAAGCTTTGTGTCTTTAGTAAAAATAAGACATTTAATTTGAGGGGTATTTTTAACATCAATGTTTATTAGTCTATAAGTTCAATCATCTGACATCAATGATTACCCTTCCTGCAAGAAAACATGTTTAGAATAGAGAGGCAGGAGTCACACAGATTATAGATGTACTGGACATACGCACACACAAAAACACACAGAGACTCCTACATGGAAAAACAGGGCTGTGCCTACTAGTATGTGTGACATTTTCCAAAGGTCAAGAGAGAGAAAGAAGAACACCCAGCCCCCAAAGCTAAAAGTGTTACTCGGGTTAGCAGTCCAAGGGCTGGTTGGGTGAAACTTTTGCTCATTGTGGAGCAATGCATTGCAAAACAAGCCACATTCTCACCATGACTGGGTGGAGTTGGTCATTTTTTTCATAAGTATGTCATTTCTGAGCTCATCTGGTGTCTAGGGAAGATCAGAAATTGCTTACTGAAAGAAAATTGTAATAGTACTTGATCAGATAGATCTTATTGTTTGTTGTTTTGGGGGGAAAGTGAAGCATGAGATGGAGGAGGCTGATTCTCCAGGCTGAACCTCTGTCCTGTGTTCCTTAAACAACAAAGACACTTTGCCTCAGGCTCAGTGTTTCTAGGATTCACTTTCTCTTTTCTCTATAATTAAATTTCAAATATTTAAGTTAAAAAAATCTGTGCTAAGTACGCTGATACTTAGAACATGTTTAATAGGTCATCACCAGTGGTAACCTCACGGATTTAATTCAGCTGGATGTGGGTTTGTCTTTTAGACCAATTCCAGCCATGATGTTGGAGCAAGAGGAGGGCAGCCCATTAATGTAGCTGGCCTACAAGAGCCAGTTCAGTGTTCCACAGGTATTTTCATTTAGGAAGAGTCAACGCACTACTCCCTTGCCGCATGCCCTAACTTGGGCGATGGCCATTCATCCCTGCTTAGTCTGATTCAGGAACCCTGGGACAGTCCTTTGGTCCTCCCACTTTTCCATCCAGTGAGGCAGGAAGTCCTGTTGGTTTTTCCTGTGGAGGGATTCACCTTTCCTTCATTCTTACTGTGTAGCCATGGTTGAGAATTTCATTAGTTCACCCAGCCTCTAATCCCGACTCCCCATCAATTCTTGCCACCACCACCACCACCGCCACTACCACTGCCGATTTCAAATGCAAATGCAAACTTCTCAGAATTTTCTGTGGCTGATCAGGAACAAGTGCACAAAATTCAGAAAGTGTGGCTTTCAAAATCTTTCATAATTTGCTGCAATCCACTTTTCAGGTTTTAATTCTGCTATTCAGGCATCTCGATGTCTTCTGAACAAGTCTTTACTACTATTCTCTTTGGCTCTGCTATTCCCTTTAATATGCTGTTCCCTTTAAATAATGTCCTTTGTCCATGTTCCCATCATAAAATCCTACTCATGATCTAAAACCTGGCTTTTATGCCAGCTCTTCAAAAGTGTCTCCATATCTGGTAGAAAAACTGATCTCCACTGCCCTCTGAAAACTTACCAGTAAATCCTGGACTCAGCAGTAGCCTTGATGAGGCATTTAACCTCCCTGATTTTCAGGGTTTTGTGGGGGTTTTTTGTATGTAAGGGAAGAGAGTTACAATCAGAAAATACAGTGAATAGTTAAACTTTAAAAATTGTTACAGTAGAAGTTACATTGCCATTGATCCCCATTAAGATACTCCCCCTTGCTCCATACACCCTCATCCCATCATTCTCGCCACTTTCTGAAGCAGTTGTGGGAGTTCTTTCAGGTGAGGGTCTTTAAGGGGCATGATCAAAATTCAGTGAATGCTGCTGCTGAGTGCCATCCAACAGAAAGTCAAACTTATAAAAACATTACAGCGCATCCCATTCACCTTGTTCACCTAATTCGGCACCATGTGACACCTAGCTCTTTCCTAAAGTCAAAATGAGCATGAAACGTAAACACTTAAACTGATTCAGGACACTGAGGTGGTCTAAACAGCACCACTAAAGATACTTATGAAAGGGGACTTTCAAAATCACTTCAGAAAGTGGTGAGAATGATGGGCTAAGTGAGCTTGAAGCAAGGGGGAGTATCTTGATGGGGATTCATGGCAAATTGTCTTATACTGTAATACTTTGTTTCTAAAAATGTAAACATTCACCATAATGTTTTAAATCACCACATACATAATTCATAGGTGTGTTGTGACATTTAAATAAAATAGCTCTCAGAACTTGGCATAAGCATTCAGTCATAGCATTTACCATATGGAATCAAGCTCTTTGTTACCATTGGAAACTCTTAGAGGATTTTGTTGATCTTTGTGTTAAAAAATGTTTTGTTGAAACCCCAGAGAAGCTAAGTAACTTCCCAGACCAGCAGAAGCACTGGGCTGGCCCCGGGGCCCAGCTACACATGAAGGCCTCCATCACTCCACGGCTATTTCTGGATGTGAGTCCTGCTGTGCCGCACAGTTAGGGCGCTGTGAGTGAACAGCCTCTAGAGGCTGACACCCTGCACGTTTCCTAGGACTCCTAGTGAAACAGTCTGTTTCTCCACTGCCATCACAGTGGGCTTGTTTAGCTTTGCTCATTTTGCCAACACTATTTCTCTTTGGTCAAGTGAATAAATTCTGACATTTATACAGATATACTTTGTTCAAAACCATTAAGGTCTCTTCTGTTGATTCTTATGTTTATTTAGGCTCAAATCAGTTTTCAAGCCAAAAATTTTTGTTGCTTTGAAAAAAATTCTAATCATTACGGTGCAACCTGGAAGAATACCTCCAAATGCCTTCCTTCTTTTCTACATCAATCTCAAGTCAGTTAGTATGGACTTCAAGTAACAGATTAACTATTTTTTAATAAATAACAAGTTATGTTTTTCTATCATAGTTATTCCCTCATTCCCATCATATAATACATCTTTAATTCCATAAACATTGATTTACAACTTACAGTAGAACAAAAATGGTAATAGCTTAATTATCAGTAATATATCGAGTTATTTATAACAGTTTAATATGTAATATGAAATTTATTATATGTGTTTTGCTCTTCACAAAATAATCATATACTTCTAGTTTGTGTTGGCTTTCAAAACATAAATTATGTATGCATTTGCTTGTTTTTCATGTGTTTATATTTAAATTTCTAATTTGTAAGAACAGTGAAGATACAAAATCAAGTACTCCTTTGTTCTAACATATATGTAATAATTTCTTGCTATGAACTGAATTCTACGTGTAGCAGTATGAGATTAAGGGTTATTTGATACACTTTAATCTAAAACATTTATTCATAAAATATATTTTATTAAATGTATAATAATTTTCTCATAATGTTTCATAAAAAAACAATTAAAAAGATAGACTAATTTTCAACATTTTAAAAGTAGTCCTAATAACTTCTGTATAATATCAAAAAGTTATTAAAATTTTTCCTGGGATTGTCAAATATTGGCTTTACAGAATGACTATTCTGTAACAGTAAGCATTGATACAATGAAGAAATGTTATTTACATTTTTATAAAAGAGCTTATCTGTCAGAAGCCTGCTTTTACCTATCACCAGATTAAGATATTAGGTACTCATGGGTGGTCTAAGATAATTTGAAAGGTTACAAATCTCATTTTTCAGCTGTTGTTTAAGTTGTGCATAGTCTTTACTTGGATTGGGATCTTTTAGCAATAAAATGATGAATATTTTAGTGCAGCAACAATTAAAAGAAAAGGCAAAATATTTTTCAAGTAGAGTTTTTAAATGAAACAATGGAAGACAGGTAACATTGACTTTACACTCTTGAATCACAGTCAATTAAGTTCAGGCAGGTTAGAATTGGTCTCATATTTTATCAGAGTGGTTACTATTTAGTTAAGACAAAATCTCCATTCTGGAGTTGAAGAGAAAGGAACCTCCATTCTGGAGTTGAGGAAAAAGGAACTTCCCCATCCCTTTTATTTGCCTGATAGAGAAGAAATAATAGCCCAAAACAAGTCTGTTCTCATCTGGTGCCAGGCACTGTTGTGAACTGATTAAAGCTGTTCTTACACCTTCAGTAGAACACTTATAGCCTCCATTTAACAGATAAGAAAACTGAGGAACCCATGTTAAGCACTGGTTACGGAATTTAAGTTAGTCAACAAATATCCATTATATAGGTCTACACTTCAAGACATCTTTGGTCAATTAATTCTTTTTTTTTGGTACCAGGGATTGAACTCATGACCTTTTGCTTGCCAGGCAGGCACTTAAGCCACTAAGCTAAATCCCTGGCCCACTTCAAGACATCTTTATAAGATTTACTACGTAAGTTTTCCATAACTGAACTTCTTCTTTTCAAAACATGAAGGAGTAAGAGTCTAGAATATGTCTACATATTGTCATTGCATTTTTAAGATGGTTAAAGCAAAATGGTAGCATCCTTGCATTGAGACTCGTACTGTCTTACCCTACAGGTAAGCAGTGTTTTGAGTCTATAATCTGCTTGCAGACTAAAATGTAAATAGAATTAACATGAAATAAGGTTTAAAAAATCAGAGACTCTCTATAAATTTAGTTGATATTTTTAAGTTAAACTAATTGTCAGTATTTACTTTTTCAAAAAACAAAATTAACCGCTTTACAAGTACAGGTTACAAAAATGAGAAATTTTTTTTTTCAAAAATTGTGTTCATGATAGGAATCACATTTAATATGGAATATCCTCAGAAATCAGACCATCACAAATACTGATGGATCTAGTATACAATGTGGGTGGAAAACAACATCAACTTCTGATTCCTTTAGTGTAGTGTTTTTTTAAAATGCAACGAGCCCTTTATCAAGAGGAAGTGGTTCACAGAACATGGCACATGGTTAAAGTTGTTGCAATGTTCAGGGGAAGGGAGAGGGGAAGCTAAAGGTTCTATATAAAACAGGAAACAGAGGCATTTCTAAAATTACATATAATATCAAATTAACTCGCTTGACAAAATTCTAAGATGAAGAAACCTCTTGAACCTTAACTCAGCTTTTCATAGGATGACTGAGATCTGTTGAAGTCTTAATAGGCTGGCGAGTAGTTATTCAGTTAATAGGACAATTGCTGCTGTCATATAATCAACAGACTAACATGACAGTCACAAAGGAAACTTGTAAAGTTTCATGTATATGTGTGTAAAGTTGCATTCATGTATGTGTGTGGTCACGAATATCCAAGACAGTAGAATCTATGGTAAGCAATGCTGTCTTGGCACAATTTAGGTGGAAATAACATTTTTAAAAGAAAAACCAGTCACTGAATGACATGATTTCTTTTAATAATGACACTGCTGGGGTACTTAAAATTCTTAAAATTTGGAAAAGCACAAAAATATGCACACGCATGCATCCATTCACAAAACTCCATGAACTACAACATTTAGAAAGCATGACTTAATTTTGGGTGAATGCAAGGTGGATGTTTGGTGCTTCGGGAGAGGTGGCAAGCAGGGCGCTCTGGGAGGTCAAATTCTAGGGTAGTTAGTGAAATGATTCATTAAGACCTGAAAATGTTTGAACACAACTCAGAAGTAAAACAGCTTACAACACAGGGAAAGCAAAGCAGGCCCTGTGAACCCAGTATTCTCCCTTCTGTCCCCCTGCATAGCTTCTTTGTCTCTGGGACACAGATCATAGACTACTTTCACTTGGATATACGAGGGATGGAAAAAGCCTTCTAAATCTTAGAATTTTCTTAGGTTCCCTTTTTATTCTACTTTGAGTGTCTATATAAGGAAGAGGGAACTATTATATTTAGGACCTACTGTGACATAAAACAGAAGCAATAACATAATTTAGGATTTTTTAATAAACAAAAATAGTATTCTCACTGACACTGTAAATAAATTCAATGGACATTAATTTTTTTTTAAAAAAAGCTACTTGTGAATAGTTATGTGTGTGTTCACTGTCTCCTGCTTGTCTTCACTATCTTTTGAATCTAGTTCTGTTGAACTTTTATTCCTACCATGCACTAAGCTATGTGTGTCAAGACTACCAGTAACCTTCATGCTACCAAAATCAGGGGCTGATCTAGAGTCAGCATCTTACACAATATTTAACATTGTCCACTACTCCTTTTGTACCCAGGGGATTTACATTTGCAGATTCAACTAGCTGTGGATCAAAAATATTTGAAAAAGAATGCATCTGCATTGAATGTGTACAGACTTTTTTCTTTCACCAACCTCAAAACAATATAGTGTAAGAATTTTTTACATAGCATTTGTATAGTAGCAGATATTGTAAGTAATCTAGAGATGATTTAAAGTACAGGGGAGCATATGGAAAGTTTGTGCTATGCTGTTTTATATAAGGCATTTGAGTACCTTCAAATTTTGCTATCTGCAGAGATCCTAGAACCAATGTCCCATGGAGACCAAAAGACAACTGTTCTTTCTTCATGTGGCTTTTCTGAAAGCTTTCTTTCCTGATTTTCTTCCTAACAGAGGCCAGTTTAGTCTGAAGTATATAAAGCTACACTTCAGAGCTCCCCACTTGCTGGACTGTGAGACTGTGATTCTCCTTTGGCACCCCAAGCAGCAGCATAGAACACTGTGCTCTTGCTGGGAGTTTGTCCTGGTAGTGGTCCTTGGCCTTGGAGTAGAGCCAGAGTGCCACCAGCCCTAACTCCACATCACCCAGATTCCAGCAAGAGCCTCCTTATGGTGAATCTAATGGACAATGGAGCCCAGCTTCTAGCCCAAGCAGACTGGAAAGTGATGCTGCATGGTATGGTCACCTTGACCCAGCGCCAGGACCACCTTACATTGCTTTCAGGTATAGCAGTTAGGAAGGCTGTGCAGTTCTGGCAAACTGCTTCCTGGGCCATCAGGAGCCAGTGCACCACGCCATGTCTGGTCAAAGCAAGGCTGTGGTTCTTGCAGGTCTTGCTCCTGGGTAAGGAGTACCACCAGAGCAAGAAACCACAGAAGTTACAGACACAGCCTCACCATGGAGAGATGTCAGGCTGAAGCACGGTTTTAGTAAACTAGCAATCATAAAAACAAATTCACAGAAACCTGGCTAGACAAAAGACTAAATCATTTCTGTATTACCTTTGCAGAAAGTGTTATTTCTAATTCATTCTCATATAAAGAGGTGATCATAGAATATACAGCTCAAGATGTGGGAAATAGATAAGGGAATTCATTAGTAATCACAAAATTAAGAAAGCTGCTTAAATATTTGATGTATATCAAGGTTGGTAATGTGACTTGATTTTCTTTCTGGCTCTAACAAATACTTACTTTTTTGGGTGCTAGATTTTGAATCCAGGACTTCATCCATGCAAAGTGCACACTCTATCACTGGAAACTGCCAGCCTCTAAATATTTAATTTTGTTCTTAATTTCTCGTTAATAATTTTGTTCTATTTTTCAAAAGACAGTCTTAAAAAACTGCATAGGATTCAGGCCTTAGAGATCCTGGTCTGTTCTTGCCCGTCTCACAAGCTTCCCCTTCAGCTTCTGCTGGTTCTTTCTCATCCTTTGGACCTTGTGGTACCTCTTTTAGTCTCTGTCTACACTCATGCTCTGAAGGTCTCATGCGGACTCATGGCTTTAAGTATCATATACATGCTGCCAACACCCAAGGTGTATCTCAGGCAGACTTTTCTCTGTCTCACGTATCCAACTGTCTACTCACCACCACCCTCAACCCCACCCTGCCATTTTGCTTCATGAATTTTCTCTTTTAACAACCAGCTCAAATGGGTCACCCAGATATTCTCTAAACATATGCATCTGTGTGTGCTTTGGTCTGCCTGGAACACCTGCTTCCCACTTATGTAAGTAGCTGTTTTCTCACTGCCTTTAGTTCTTTGTGTTGCGTAGGTCTCATTGCAGAGACTTTCCTGACCTAATTCAAAATGACACTTTCTCACCATTCTTCACTACTTATCTCTCTCTACTGATTGACTAGAATGTAAGCCCAATGAAGGCAGGTTTTAACTGTTTTTTTAAAATTGTTGTATTCCTAGTAAATAGAACTAGACAGGTGATAAAAGTTACATATGCATCTATATCTATATATAAGAGACACCAAGTATTTGTTACATGACCGAATAAATAAAAAACTAAATGTAACATAGTCATCAAAGCTCCACAAAGGTAGAGGTCAAGGCTATCTTTGTGTTCCTTTGGTAATGCACAGTGCCTACTTCAGTCATGAGAAGGCCTTCAAAGATACTTGTCGAATAAGCTAACCAATTAAGGGAGAATAATAGAGAAGAAATGAAGAGACAGGGAGATAGATTTTTAAAAAGGAGAAATATTCTACAACCACCATAGTAGGTAGCAATAATGAACAGTAGATTTTTACCACTGGATGAAAGATAGAGAACATGATATTCACTCAATGTACTGTCACCTTGCCAAGCTGAACCCCAGGATAGGTGAAAAGGTAGATAGATGGCTGAATAAGATCTCCAAATGTTCAAAAGACTCAGAGGAAAAGCTTTATGAAACGTATTGCCTAGTATTCATCAAGAGAATACTTTTAGATGAAAAAAATCTAGCATGCACAACTTTAGCCAAACGATCAAACTTAGAATCAGCAGTTATAGGCAATCTGGTATCCTGTGCCATTAATGTACAAAGACACAGTATTGTCTCCAGTACACTGTTACTAAATGGGATGTGTCCAATCACAAGGGGCAAGTCAATCCAAATGGAGCGGCATTCTGCAGAATGACTGGTCTGGAGTCTTTAAATAAAAAAAGACATTATTGGGATAATTTGAAAAATTAGAATATGGATTATACATCAGAAAAAGGATTAAATGAATCAAAATTTGTCAATTGTGATAATTAGCATTGTGGTAATTGTGTTGTGATCATCATGATAGGCTAATTATATTGTGTGAGACAATGTCCTTATTCTTAAGAAATAAATGGTGGGAGAAAATCAAGACGAAATATGGAAACATGTAAACAAATGAATCAGGCTGGAAGGTATATAGGTGCATCTCTCTCTCGCTTTTCAAAATAAAACATGGGAGGGAGAGCTAAGTAAAATAAACCTGAGTTAAACACAACAAAAAGAAGGAGGCAGAAGAGAAGCAGAATGAAAAGTACAGGTAGGCAAAGAAGATGCAAAAAAAAAATGGAATTTATTCTGTGCACTGCACGTTATGTCATCTAATTCTCATGAAGTAGATAATATCACTCGCATTTTCTTAGGTGAGGAGCATGTGGTCAGTGGTTTCAGCAACATGTCCAAGATCACAGAGCTAATGGCAGGTGGAATTCAAACCCAAGTGTGGGCTCTTTCATTCTATGGTTCCTGCCTTTTTCAGGAAAACAGTCATGCAGAAAGAGAAATATTCACAGCCTCTTGCTGTACATAACAGCACATCTCTTACACTTACATAACACATGTGAACACACACGAATCTTAATTTTTTCATCCCCACAAGAAATGTAAGCATTATGTACTATACACATATACTAATAAACTAAAAAAAAGTAATAGACACTTTAAAGAAAAAGGGAGGAGAGAGAGAAAGGCACACATCAGCCAAGAAAGTCAAATAGAAACTGGATTTCATGAGCCATGTTTCCATCTCAAAGGAGATCTCTCACATCACGGCTTCTAGAAACTTGTCAAACTGGATTGTATCTTCACAGATATGAGGGCATATGTTACATCACTGTATTGCCCTCTAGAACAGAAGCCGCCACGCTGAAGTCCATACCTAGCCACAGCCTTGAGACCACCCCTAGTTTTGGTGAAAAGGCAATGGAAACCAATGACTGAGTCTAGATACTTAACATTATCAGACAGGTTGTAATGGAAATCTGGTAATCACAATGCACTGAGCGATGGTTTAAAAAAATGAATCGTCACCTTCCAACTCCAAACCGGAAGTAGCAAAGGAAGAAGGGTGGTGTGGTTTGAATACAGTCTTGTATTCTCCAAGGGGGCCAGAGTTGGAGGTCTGCGTCTCAGTGTGGTGGTGGTGGGAGGTTCTCAAAGGGCAGAGCCTAGTGTAAGGTGACTGGGTCACAGAGGTATCGTTTTCTGAAGGATTTAATGTAGTACTTTGGGGAGCCGGGTTAGAGTGCGTTGCTACAAAAAGAGCAGGCCCCTCCTCACTCTCTGGATTTCTATTCTACCATCTAAGCTCTTCCACATATGTTTCTACCATGTAATGCTATTGGACATAAGGTCTTCAGCAGAGGTCAGCAGAAGCCAGTGGATCTTGCACTACCAACTGTGAGTTACATAAAACTCTTCTTAATGAGTACCAGGGCACAGGTATTTTGTTATAGCAATTGAAAATGGAATAATAGAAAGCGAAGGTTAAGACATTTCAGCCTTAATTTTTCATTTTGCTTTGGCAGGGAAGATGAACATTTTCTAGGGCAAGAAAAATATCCTTGTGGGTAGATAAAATTCTTTAATAGTTGGCTGGGGATTTAGCTCAGCAGCATAAGTGCCTGCCTGGCAAGCACAAGGTCATAAGTTCAATCTCCAGCACCAGGAAAAAAACAAACAAACAAAACAAAACAAAACAAAACAAAACCACCAAAGTCAAGTATGGGAATATTAGCATGCAATGACTTGATTTCCAGGACTGTAAACAGGATTTCTAAAATTTCTAAGAATTAAGAGACTCGGTTTGTAATGAAAACCAGGCATGCCTGATGAGGCCTAATGAATTAGGAGCAGGCCAAGCACATTTCCCAAGCTTTGTTAGAAAGCAGTGTGCAGCCACTGAGAAGCCAGTACTACTATTTTATAGAGTCACTGAAGTGGTGAATCCATCACAGTACTCTAAGACTGATGGCCAGTTTTAGGGTTGCTGAAGAGCAACAGAAACACTGAGACCAAAAAAAAAAAAAAAAAAGATATTTCCTTAATTCAAGATGTTATTTTCTGTTTTTAGTGCTTCTGATAGCTGGATGATTCATATGGTAGGACATGCAATTTGTCTACCCCAAGTGGGAGTCCCCTGCGATGTACTTTCCTTAACTGCTTATGTGGGAACTGAGTGGAGCAGAACAGGTATCTACTCTTCTGTCATTTAGTTGAGTTATTTGCCTTGGCAGTTGTGTTAGCTTTGTGTTACTGTGAAAAAATACCTAAGATAATCAACTTAATAAGATAAAAGGTTGATTTTGGCTCACAGTTTCAGAGATTTCAGTTCATGGTCACTTGGCTCCAGTGCTTTGGGCCTGTGGTGGCAACGGCACAACACAGCAGGCGTACAAGTCAGAGGAGGCTCCTTCACTTCCTAGCAGCTAGAAGGCAGGAGTGGGGGGCAGGGCCACCATATCCCACTCAAGCACTCGACCTTCAACAACCTAACTCTCTTCTACTCACCCCATCTTGCAAAGGTTCTGTTGCCTCCAGTGCTGCTACAGACTGGCAGCTAAGCCTTCAATACATGGGCCTTTGGAGAGGGCTTATGAACCACAGCAGTAGTAGGATACACTGTTAACTATTAATTTAAATTTGCATCATCATTTCACAAGCTTTCAAAAATATTCATGATGAGGTAGTACCAGAGGTAAACAGTTACCATTGAGACTAGGCCAGTCAATTAAGGCAGCAGAAATTTCCAAAACACTCAGATTGTATTTCTCAAAATTAAGAGAGATTGATGTGGCTGATTTATCTATCATAAAAGATTCTCTGTCTGGTGCCAAATGCATACATAAGTATATAATGCTTCTAGTTGGAATTTGAGAGAAGTGGTTAAAACTTCAAGCAATATATAATTCAACAGTGAAGGAAACCTTTGTGTTTAATCAAACAAGGAGTATGGAAAAATACATGACATTCTCTGGCAATAGTAAGAACTGTACGGTAGACTCTAAAGGTCATACGGAATGGGACTGTGGCCTGGTCGGGAACAGCCACGTGAGCCAGCAGGCTCTGCACACCTCCAAGCCCTTTGGTTCGCAACATGAAGAAGTGAAGACTTTATGTGTGGCACTAAGAAGAAATGATGTGTAACTCCACGAATAACTGTGTGTTGTTATCTCTTAAAATCTTTTTCAGCACTCAATGCAGTATCCCTGTGCTTCCAAAAGGAAATGTTAAGGAATTAATGAATGAAATATACAACAAATTTGAGTGTTCCCAGGATAAGAAGTAAAAAATGACCTTTGGCATTGTGTGCTCAGAAAATCTCCTTGCTTATCTATCTGTGAGGCAGTGTGAAGAGTGGGATCAGACAGCATTTCCGGAAATGAGTACATTATAGTTCAGTTGGTAGAACACTTGCATAGCATGCACAAAGAACTGGGGTTCAATTCTTAGCAATAGAAAAAAAAGGAGTGAAAAACAAAGGTAGTAACACAAATGACTTTCTAAGAAGATGGGGCCCATATTTCCACAGCAAGTGTAATATGTTTTTTCCTCTGTCTTTTGGAATTCTCCCGAAGTCACTTTCATAGCTCTAAGTATCTTCCTTGTGGATGCAACACCCTATAATTTAATCAGTTCTCTGTTGCTGGCAATCTGTAGCTTGTTCTTCTTTCCAAAATAGCATGATATGAGCCAGATGTGCTCATCTGCAGAAATATTATATGCAGTATGGCTTAAGGATAAAGCTGAAAAATGCCAACAGTTCTTGCTTTTCTGTGGGGAGAATTTTTTGCATTTTTGTCTTCTTCAGTAGTCTGCACTTGGCCCTGAACACTGTGAAGGAAGGGGGCTGTTAGTAAAGAAAATGGTCACATGTGGTAAACTCCACATTAATGAACTGTCACTTATTTCTATGTATTTGAAAGTATTTGTGGCCACTTCTGTGACTGTTGGTATAAGATATGTTAGGGCAATATGCAGCATGGAAAAAGGCATTCCAGTTTTTTTTTTGTTGTTGTTCCAAGGACTGAATCCAAGAGAATGATAAGTATATATGCCCTACCCTTGAGCTGTACCTCAAGTCCCTCAGGGTGACCCAGTGTTATTTTACTGAGTTTCTTAGGCAATATATTCTTTCTTAAAGATACTACTGACAATATATTTCATTCTTTTATTTTGAGAAAAGAAATTCACATTCTACATGATTCATTCCTTAAACCAAATCAAATAAGATATGTAATATATTTTCTACAAAATTATCTGCCACAAATATTTGAGGGCACAATGTGGGACTTCCATTTTGTTTACATTTCCCTTGGGATATGTGAACCTGTCTAAGTGATATCCTGACTATACATGTAAGAGATGTATAAGAAGACTGGCCCCTCCACCAGAGGTAAGAACAGAGTTCAAAACTCAGAACTGTAACTTGTTGGCTGTGTGACTTTGGCTGAGTCACTTGACCTCTTGGGTTTTGTTTTCTCATTTTTTAAAATTTTAAAATAAAAAAATAAAAACAATGATACAGAATTTCACAACAAAGTAATAGATTAACAATAGTTAATACATTGTGCATTGTTATCTTCAAAGTAGTTGTTCCGATACAGGTATGAAAAAAATGATCAAACAATTGAAGAGTGAAAGCCCAAATTCCGATGAACAGATTAGTAGTAGAGTTATCTACCATATATGCATATATTATATATATATATATACACACATACATATATATATATATATAATCTTTTCCCTTTCTTTTCTCCTTTCCCCCATTCCAGTTGTTCTTTTCTTTTGAACAGTTTCTTTCCCTTTCACTTTCACAGTATCTATTGTACATTTTGGATCTTATTTACTCTTTCAGTTTCTTACACTAGGGAGACAATATGATGTTTACACATACAAGTCTGATATGTTTCACTTATGAGTATGGTCTCAACTTGCATCCATTTACCTACAAAAGCTTCAAATTTATCCTTCTTTATTGCTTGGTAATAGTTCACGGTATAAAAATACCACATCTTTTTTTTTTTTTTAAAATTCTTTCCTCAGTTGATGGGCATTTGGGTTGTTTCCAAGATGTAGTTATTACAAATTGTGCTGCTATAAACATGGGTGCACATATAATGTCATGCTTTCAGTTTTTCTGGGAAAATACCCAGAAAGGGAATGCTAGATAGAGTTCATGAACAAAACCCAAATGGCACCGGAAGTATGTTAAAGAATCAACAACTGGGATCTTATCTTATTAAACAGTTTTTGTATGTAGAAGAAATCACCAATGGAATGAAAAGAAACCCACACAAAGGGAAAAAAAATTTAGCCAACTGTCCTTAAGACAAAGGACTTATATCTAGAACATACAAAGAATTGAAAAGAATCAGGCCCCCCCCAAATTCAAAGACGCAATCCAAAAATGGGCCTAGGAGATGAATATGCACTTCTCAGATGTTTTCTCATTTTTAAAAAAGGTGTGACAGGAAGTTACTTACTCGTGGAATCAAAGTGAGAATTTCATAAATCAACATGTGAAGTGTTCAGAAGAGGGCCTGGTTTAGGTCTGAGAGCTTAAAAAATGTTTCTCTTAAATACAGGTAAGCAATTCAGCCTCTAGTCATCACTGAACTTTTCTGGACCCTGGAATGCTGGTGTGCAAAGATTCAGAGGAGGATGGTGACTGCCACACAGCGTATTTTTAGACTCAAGTCTCCTTCCCTACCAGGAAAAGCACCCACCCCTAGGGTTGTAGTTGGCTGTTACTGGCAGGCTGCAGAGGTCATGCAAACAAAGGGAGGGTTTTTTTTTTAAAGGTCTCTATCTTTTGAGACCCCAGAGGAAGCTAAGAGCATGGGCCTCTGCTTTGTGGTTTTGATGGAACTGCTTAGATCAACAGCAAAGCCACACCAGATGCACAGCAGCCCCAAGAGGAAGGCAGGCTGCAACTTCAGGAAGGGGAGCCGCTGTGCAACCAGGACCGGTGTGCAACCCAGTGCGGCTGGGGGTCCTGGAGGGTGTGGAGGGAAGGACTGCGGCCCTCTGAAAGGACAGTCACATTTCAGAGCTCTGTGACACATGCTGCTACTTAGTTCCTGTTACAGTAGCTACATTTACCAGTTAGGCCTCAGGTGGGCACGTCTTAGGGACAGGATGCACAGACACACACACACAGCCATCATTGTTTCAGTTTCATAGGAGCTTATTTATCTACACAGGGATGGATCACTGCTTTGTATCGTCACTTTCCATCTCTGAATTAATTTATTCATTAGCTCAAGCAGCATTTAGAGAATGCAAACTGTCTGCCAGGTAACTGCCAGAATGCATAACTTGAATATTTGTTGAATGAAACTGTTCCCTGTGGTCTGAAGAGACAAACGAGATTACATAGCTGTTAAGATTGTGTTCATGGACTTTGGACCTTGACCTAGGTTCAGCTCAGCATTTACTATACAATGTCTTAAAATTTAGATTTAATAACCTCAGTTTCTTGATCTATAAAATGGGAATGTCTCACTGGGTCAGGTAAGGACTAAATAAGAGAATGTGTGCAAAGTGTTTACCAAAGGCTTGATCATGGTAAATGTCCAGGAAGGGGTGACAGTGGTTTCTATCACTACTGGTATAATTCTTACAGTTAATACACAAACCTTGTGAGGATAACCTTACACACTTGAAAGCACTTGCAGGTTCATCTAACTGAGTAATCTAGCAAGGCCAAAGCTAATTTTTGGATTGAGTTCTACTTTTTTTTTTTTTTAACAAGAACTGTGGTTTTCAAAATGTGGGTTCCCCCAACCAAAAGTGTTAGCATCACCTTGGCACTTGTTGGAAATGCAAATTCTTGGGCCTCATCTCCAAATAACTGCATCAGAATCTCTGGGCATGGTATTTGTTGTAGTCAAGGTCTGTAAGGAGAACAATTACATACAGGACACAGAATTTATAATATTATTTTATGATGGTCACCCAGAGTTAAATACAAGAAAGTGCAGGAAATCTACAACACTAAAGACCTAGAAAATCTAGCCGAGGGCCTGGGTCCCACAGCAATGTTCCACACGAGTCTAGCTGAAAACTTAGAACCCATGACAATGCCTTCCAGGGGTCCAACTAGAGGCCTAGAGCCCACAACAAGGGCTCATGCAAGTCTGTTTTAAGGATCTGTGCGTGGAAGGTCCCAAGGTCAGCAGTGAAAACTAGAAAGTCTATGCCAGCAGGATGCAGGATCTGCGCCAGTAGGTTGAGAGTTCTACATTGGAGCCAAGAAGTGATGCTTAAAATAAGGACCAGCGCTCCCCCAAAAATTACCAAAGCCATCCTCAGCAACAAGGAAGTATCAGGAAGCCAGCATGACAAGCTTCTTCTGGTGATTAAACAGCACACATCTTCCCCTCTGGAGCAAGGAAGCAGTACCCAAAGGACCAAAGTTCTCCCAAAGTGAACCACAGCCATTCTCAGTGACATGGTCCCAAGCTTTTCCAACAGTAACAGCTGAGCTCTTATCAGGGAAACCAGCATGACAAACTCCTCCAGGAGAACCTATACCTCCCAAACAACAACACAGTAAAACCTACAACGTTTTAAACAACCTAATTCAGCTGGTGTTAAACTGACCACCACACCTCACTTCTAGAAGCCCAGCTATGTCACTATCAGATGCTCAAATCACCTGAAGGAGTTGTAGGAGAGGCTCCTGTCACCAACCTCAACCCAACTCAGAGGTCAGGCCAGCAAGCTCAATCTCTTGCTGTCTGGATCACTCCCAGCTGTTCAAGATTTTCCAGCCCAGGGGTTTGCAGGCACAACAGAGCTGGGACGACTTGGCTCTGCCATGGCCTGGCCCAACTCCTCCCCCCAGCTTCAGTGACTGTAATAGAACAGTCTGCTTCGTGCCACAAATTGGGGGTGGTTTGTTATGCAGCAAGAGATAAATGAAACAAATAATTTGAACGCCTACCACCTGTCATGCATCTAGTACTTCATTATGCTTTCTATGCTATAATGTCCATCCTTTCAACTGCTCTGCAAAATATATTATCCTTATAGGAAAATGAAGAAATGAAGACTCAAAAAATATAGGCATTGCTTTTTTGGAGGGCACACATCTGGTCAATGACTACTATATGTCAAAATTGAATGCATAAAAATTGGCAAAATGTCAGCTCTTAGGCACCTAAAGACAGAATTAAGAAAGGACAAGCATTAAAAATTAACAATGGTATATTTACATTGTCTTTTCTTTAAAAATGTTATTTTAAAATTGCCTTTTCTATGGAAGAGTTTCTATGGCAAAAACCATTACTTTATTATTAATTGTAATTAGCTCTTATATCATTGCACTATATACTGCCAGCATTAATTATTAATTTGACACAATCTCTTTTGCTATGAGATTTGTCATGGAAAATACAGAAATTTCTGTCCTTGAATAAGCCAACCAGCTAGAAATTTACCTGTCTAAAGGGTGTCACTAAGATCTAAGCATGACAATGAAGCAAATAAGGGTGTTTATCAGTTTGGTGAACATCTGATAATACTCAACAGCTCTACATGAGTTTTTTCAATTTGTTGATGAAGGATACTTACACGTGATTTCCTGTAGGTGTTTTTAATATATAGAAAGTGATGTTCCTCTTTAATTAATTTAGTTATGTTTTTTCTACACAGCCTACGAAGAATCACATGTGATCTGCAGCTATACTGTTGAGCTTTCCAGTTGCTGTAGCAAAACACTTGACACAGGTAACTTAAGTGGGGAGATCTATTCTGATTCACAGTGTCAGGGGGTTCAGTCCATGGCTGGCTGACCTCAAAACAGGAACATCATGACGGAAGGGTCTGGAGGAGCACAGCTGCTCACTCCATGGTGGCAGGGAAGCAGAGCAGAGGAGGGCACCAGTGTCTGCCAACGATGTGCCTCCAGCGACCCACCTCCAACTGAGTGCGATCTCCTCACAGCACATTCAGCTGTGAACAGCAGCAGGTTAATCTGTAGACAATTACAGCACCCTATGATCCAGGCACCCCGCCAAGAGTCTCTGAGTCCAGTCAAGGTGACCATTAGATTAACTGGGACTGCAGCTATTACATTTTTCATTTCTCTTTTGTGACATGAGAAAGCCCAAGGCTAGAGTGGAGATAAGGCATTTGAAAGCACAGAATGCTTTATAGAGTTGTTACTTTTATTTAGACCACTAAATCTAGTTTTCCATTTAATTCATATATTGACTAAATTAAAAAACAGCAAGTAAAGAATTTAAAATTACCCTTGATCATCATTCAAACTGTATCAGTTTGAACCTTTCTCTATTATCAGGAAAAAGGTGAGGTGTGAGTATGGTAACCGAATGAGTCAAACTTGGGTTGAATGATATCTTGGTGACCTTGACCAACTTACTTAACCTTGTTGAACCTCAGGTGTAGCCTCTATAAAATGGGGACAGGAAAACCTAATTCATGCGATAATTGTGAGGATGACATGAACACAGTAATTGTCACAGTGAAGTCTGCCTTCAGGTAGATACATTTGAAATGCGCTGAAAAATTCTGGTTCTGTGTAGTGGGAGTGAACATATGCTTTCTTCCAAAATTGAGTGAAATGACTCTAATAGTATGGAAAGCAAAGAAAGAGGCCAACATCAGCTGAAAGATGTTCAGAGATTCCTGGGCTAGTTAAGGTGAACAGACTGTACAGACTGAATGAACAGAGCTAAAGAAATAACAGTTAAGTATGGGTCTACAAGAGGCTACTGAATATGCAGCCAAGGCACTCAGAGTCAGCAAGACAAAAATCGAGGGGTGCTCCACTGCTGGAGCACTATTCAGCGTGCTAGAGGGCATTTGACTTCTCTGAAGAGGAAGCTGTCTCTAGTCTAAGATCAACTAGAACCCTCATCTTACGTAACATGGAGAGTGTCTCATTGGTTTCAAAGGGGGTTTTGAGCCGCAAAACCAAGTAGATCGGCGTCCAGAATCTTGGGACCTTGTAACAGATAGACCCCACTGAGCAGCCATTTAGGCAGTCAATCAATCAGAAGAAACTGGGAGGGGAAACCTAATTCCACTGAAAGGGACTCAGCATCCCACTGCTCCACTTCTAGCCCACAGCTTCGCTGGTGTCAGCAAACAGCGCGCAATGACGTGAGGCCCACGTGTCAATCATTACCCAAGCTAAAAGGGAGGGCTGGCTGTCTGTAGACCCCACGCACTCACTGACATGGTCCTGCAGCCAACTATTAATTAAGAAGGAAGCTGGCTACAACTGCCAGGTCAATCTTGAGAGCTGCTTTGGAGGTTCTAACAGGGGAGCACAGCTACTCTTATACCCTTGAGTGAGGAACAGTCATCCTCTATGGGGGTGGTCGGCCTCATCAACCAACGGCACAGCTCCTGGACAGTGAGGGAGGAAGGGGACACCCACCCTGCCAGCCAGATCAGCTGAATCAACCCTGGCGATCATAGGGTGACAGATGTTACAGCCAGATCACCCTCACATCCTGCCAGACTACCAATTCCTTAATCATTCTAAAACTGCAAGCCAGGTGTGATGTTACATACTTGTCATTCCAGCACTTGGGAAGCTGAAGCAGGAGGATCACCATGAGTTCGAGGCCAGTCTGGCCTATATAGTGAGTTCAAGGCCAACCTAAAGTACATAGCAAGACCCTGTCTCAAGAAAACCAAACAAAAAACCCCCTTCAAAAGCCAAAAATATGCTTCAACTAAAATTATGAAACAATAGCCAAATGATGTCAAATATTTGAGGAGAAAGAAGGATATGGGAGCACTGAGACTAAAAACTATAATACTGACCCCTCAAGAAAAATGAGTTGATGCAAAAAAGAGAAGAGAGATTGTTCGAAGATTCCATTTGATATGTTCAGAGGATTTAAGATGGCATAACACCAAGAAGAACTCTTATTAAAAATAGGAATCAGAAAATAAGAAAGCAAATCAATATTCCTAACAAATTTGGATGCCAATGTCCTAAATAAAATTTTGGAAAGTTGATTCCAGAAATATACTGGAGAATGATACATAACAGGAATGCAAGCACAGTTCACCTGTGGAAAATACAAAAGTTCTTCAGTTTAAAATATTAAACAACATATTACAGGATCATCTCAATGCATGGTAAATAGGCAGTTGGTACAACCTAATACCTATTTCTATTTTAAAAAAACCTGTTAGTATGATTAAATGATCAGTATTTTCCTTAGCTTGAAAAAAGCTATCTACTAGAAATCAATGAGAAACATTTTTCTAATTACAAAACACCAAGTGTTCCTAAGTGGTCTTAAATAGTAACCATCCAGAAAAAATTATGTTAAATTTACAAATACTTTATGGAACAATTCGGCAAATTTTTTCTATAAAAAGTCAGATGGGTAAATATTTTAGGTCTTACATGTCAAATATTCTTTTTTAGGTTTTACATGTCACAGATGAGTGTGCTTTTGTAGGGAAAAAGCTATCTGAGACAATATATACATAAATAAGCATGTCTAATGCCCATAAAATTTTTATTTTAAGCAAAAGCAGCCACCAGTGGATATGGTCTAATCCCGAGGAAAAACACAAAATTAATATCATACGTTCATAATATCATCTATGTTGAAAATTCAAAAGAATCAAATGAAAAGTTGAATTAATATGGTGGTTGATGTATAAGAGGTATATGAGTATCTGATATATACAGAAATAAAAATTAGAATGATATGGCAAAGAAATCAAAGTTATAGTATCAAAAGACTATGAAAACCAGAAATAAATGATAAACAATTTGCTAATTTTACATAGACTTATAAAACTAGACTTGAAAAAATGGAAGGAACAACCAAGTTAAAAGAACACTGAACACAATAAAGATATCACTTCTCTAACAGACTAAGATTTTTCGTGGTTTTTTTTTTTTTTTTTTT
>PVJX010017499.1:0-38291 GCA_004027295.1 Dolichotis patagonum
GCACATGGAGATCACCTCCCAGGCTGGAGACAATACCTGTCACTTCAGGTAAGGAGCTCACTTGGGACTTTTTGTTGTAAAAGCTAAATAGCCTTCCTGTCTCTGATCTTGCCCCTTTGACAATGCTTTCCATTCACCAAACTTCAGACCATCCCACTCTCTGCTTAGAATATTTCAATGTTTTCTTGCCCTTGGAGGAAAACCCCCTTTAAAAAAATTTTTATTTTATTTTATTCTTTGAAAATCCCTTTTTTAAATTGTTGATTATACCACTCTGCTACATCCCTGGCTCCAATCTCTTGTAAAATGGTGTGCTGAGTTTTTGTCTTGTACCTGTTCATCTCATCTCATGTCTCAACCGCCTCTTTATTCTATTGTCTTGCCTTACCGATCTAATTTCAATTTCCCAAGTCCCCTAATCTCTTGCTCCTTTTCAGATTTTTGTGCTTATGTTTTTTTTTTCCCCCTGCCTGGAACATTGCTCATTTTCAGAAATAGGTAAAAGGTATGACTCTCGTTCTGCTAAAGAAAAACTACTAGTTTGACAGTTGTTAAGACAGTAAAGACAGCTGGGTATGATGGCATATGCTGTAATTCTGGTGCTTCGGAAGTTGAGGCAGGAGGATCAGGCCAGCCTGGGCTACATATTGAGTTCCAGGTCAACCTGAACTGCATAGTGAAAGCTTGTCTCAAAAAATAAAACAAACAAACAAAACAAAAAAACCTCTAATACAACAAGGACAAGTGAGAATTTATGGGCAGAATAAGGGAGTCAGTGCATGGAAAGAAAAATTACAACAAGGGAAGCGGGATTCCTAGCAAACTGACTTCAAGTTTTTCTGAAGACAGGCAGGGGGATAGTTGTGTGTGTGTGTGTGTGTGTGTGTGTGTTTGTGTGTGTGTGTGTGTTGGGGGGAACCTCTCCCTTATCTGGTTTAGCAGGATTCTTGCTAAAACTAGCTAGGCTGGCACAAGATAGGGCCCAAGGATCAGACCTAATTAAAAAGAGGACTCAGAGGTGCCTGTCCAAAGTTTGGTTAAGGAGTCAGTCTCCTTCAATACCCACATAAAAATGAACACATTTATTATATTAAACTCATGAAGAAAATGGCAGTTTCGGTACAGGAGAAAATCTAGAGAACACACATTTACAGGTCGGACATACAACACTGAATTAAGAAAATGGAGGCAAAACCTGTTTCTTTTCCACAAGTGGGAGTAAGAGGTTAATTGAACTTCTACTAGACAAGGCAGAATTTGCATGAGGATCATTTACCTCTACTGAATTGTAAAATAATTCCCACGAAAACAGAGAAAATAGAATCGTATAAAAGCATGTGCTATATAGCTAAATCTTTTGTGGTTTCCCACTAGCCAGCACATTTCTGGAAAGCCTTTCCGGAATCCCTCCGTGTGAATGAGGCGGCATTTCTGCGTTATCATATTCATCACACGACTGTTTACATCCGTTCTTCCCCTCATACACACACAAGAGACCAGGAACTTTTTGAGGCTCACACAATGACTAATTCAAGTCTCTTATTGTTTCCTCAGCGAGCACATTTGCTTCTGAGAAACACAATATGTTAGGGGTGAGGGGATAAATATATTTCTCAGCAATGTAGCCTGCATTTTACTCTAATACCTAGGGAAACACAGTTTTGCATTAAAGCAGACGCTGCCTTCCCTTCCACGCTCAATGTTTCATTACTTTATTAACTGTTTCTTTTACAAGGCCTGCCAGATACTATGGAGATACAAAAAAGTGCTAGAGCAGACTGCAATGATGTAGCCCCTTCCAGAAACACTGATGATACAAAGTAGCACTACGCTGCAGGGGGCGCCACGGACACGCTGGAGAAAGGCCCAGCCTGCCCCTGATGATAGTGTGGTAGCTGGATGCACCAGAAACTGTTCCCTCGGCCCCGTGGAAAATGAAGGGCGTGAGCTACTGTCTTAACACACTTAAGGGGTGAGAAACGCAGTGGCGTTGGGCCGCACCCGTTCCGGGAGCTGCAGGGCTGCTCCGCTCCTCCAAGCCTGCACCACCACGCGGCCGGGCAGTCCCTGCTGTGCGCGCCCGGCGGCCCCGCCCCGTGACGCGATGCCCTGCTCCGCGGCGCCCGCTTCCAAGATGGCGGCGACGAAACATGCCCGGCTGTCGGGATGGCGGTGATGCCGGGAAGCCGGAGGCCAGGTACGTAAGCTGGGGACCGTGGAGCGAAAGAGAGAGGCCTGGGAGAAAGGTCTGGACGGTCTGGAGAGTGAGTTTTGGGAGAAGGCTGGAAACAAGCTTGAGCAGGGCTGGGATCTCAGGGGGAAGTGAGGACGGGGGCCGGGTGGGCTCATGTAGCACGGGAGGGCAAACGCGAGAGGAGAGGGGCTGAAATGTGCGCGCTCCAAGAGACCAGTATTCTAACCTCAGGCCAACTGCCGACCACGCCCCTCCAGGTGAGCTCGCCCCGGTACCCCGGCCGCCTCTGCCCCAGCCTTTCTGTCCATCAGTGACCCTTCGTCAGCCAGAAGGGAAAGGTGGAGAAGATAGAGGACGCCATCCCCACCCTGCTCTTCACAGCTCCTGGGTACACAGCTCGCTGCACCTGCGGAGCGTGAAGAAAGCCAGAAGCACGTTTCCCACTTCCCTGGGTGCTCCTGAGGCCACTTAGTGGTCCTGTGAAAACCGCGTCGCTTCTCGAACTGGTTTTCGGTGTGAGGAAGCAGTGTCTCCAGTAGTTGCTGGGTCCCCAATCCCCAAACAAGTGCGTCCTGTTGGAGTGGGAGCAAGAGATTGAGTCCAAACCTGACAGTGTCTCTAGGATCACTCCAGGTGGCCTGGGAGAAAGGCCAATGATCTGGCATCTTGTGCACCTCTTCTTTCCAACCACTTTCCCTCACTTCCTCTGGGAAACCGACTTCACCCTGCTTTTGATCTCTGCCCATGCAGGCGACTGGTTATCTGCGACCACTTCTGTGCCAGCTGGTCCCAGATTCGGTGGTGGAGAGCTGGATGGAGCCTTCTTCTGTCCTCTGTGGCATTTCCAATTTTAGATAATGCCTCACATCTCTGCGCCCCCGGGGCCCTCTGGAAACCCCATGATCAAGAAGAAGATAGCCTGAATCTAGGTGAGTCTCTTTTCCTCTAAAATTGAAGGAGGGAAGTGCTCTCCAGAGACTTGTGACAGGGACTTGAATGATGTAAGCATCCTGGAGGTTGAGACTGAGCGTAGATGGCGGGAGTGGTCGGGGTGGTGGGGGAGAGTGAAACTTGGGCTGGAAGTGACAGGTGGTAGGGCTGTTGGTGCTTATATTCTGTTTCTTTTCCCTGTGTGATTGTACACCTGTGTGCTCCTTTCTGTGACTCTGTTCTATAACTGTTTTTCTTCTTTGACCCTGGCACCACCTTTACCCCTATCCACTTGTCTTCCTGCTGGTTTGCTCTCGTCCTGCCTGCTCCCAGAACTCCCCTCTCTCCCTCCCCAGACCTCACCTCAGGATGTTGCGGAGGCTGCTGGAGCGGCCCTGCACGCTGGCCCTGCTTGTGGGCTCCCAGCTGGCCGTCATGATGTACCTGTCACTAGGGGGATTCCGAAGCCTTAGTGCCCTGTTTGGCCGGGATCAGGGGCCAACATTTGACTATTCTCACCCTCGAGATGTCTACAGTAACCTCAGCCACCTGCCTGGGGCCCCAGGAGGTCCTCCAGCTCCTCAAGGTCTGCCCTACTGTCCAGAACGATCTCCTCTCTTAGGTGAGTGCAAAAGGAAAGAGAAGGAGAAGGAAAGGACAGGTGTGGGGGTGAGGAGCCTTGGGTAGGAACGGAGTGGCAAGAGTAGGATTTAGGAGATTCAGGTACTCAGAAGGTGGGCTGAGGTGGACACAGAGGGGACTCTGAATTCAGTTTATAGAAGGCTGTCATGTTGAACCGCATCTTTCCACTGTCTGCCGTTTTATAGGCTCTGTCTGCCCCAGGCTTGGAATTATTTCCCTAGTTGATGAGCTCTGGTTTAATTAGTTGATAGCCTTGTTCTTTTCCACCCCCATCTGCACCTTTATATTCTGTGAGGTAGGACAAAGTTAATGAGCCCTAAAAAAGGAAGGCAAGGGGCTGGGGATTTAGCTCAGTGGTGTAAGCACCTGCCTGGCAAGTGTGAGGTCAGAAGTTCGATCCCCACTAAGGAAGGCAGGCTAAGCAGGCACCTGTATCTTTCAGGCTTTTACAGCAGCAATGGAAGGAAACCTAAGGTTTAGGGGATTTCTGAGTGAGGCCTGGGGAGACTGAGCCTGGAATCAAACTGCCAGGGCCAGAGCTATTCCCAGGCCCTGGTCCTTGTTCTTTTCTTCTTGCCCCTCCAACTCTTGAATTTACCATTCCCTCCCAACAGTGGGTCCTGTGTCGGTGTCCTTTAGCCCAGTGCCATCAATAGCAGAGATTGTGGAGCGGAATCCCCGGGTAGAACCTGGGGGCCGGTACCGTCCTGCAGGGTGTGAGCCCCGCTCCCGAACAGCCATCATTGTGCCCCATCGTGCCCGGGAGCACCACCTGCGCCTGCTGCTCTACCACCTGCACCCCTTCCTGCAGCGCCAGCAGCTTGCTTATGGCATCTATGTCATCCACCAGGTACCCCTGCTACCTACGCCACTCTGACTGTGTTTTGTGTAAAGAAGCCTCAAGTAAATGCCATTCTCCACTCATCTAATGAGTCCCTGGGATAATTGTAAGATGCCCAACTGTGGAATGTGGAGAAGCACCTGGCCTTGTTCTTCCTAACTTGTTAGTCATATACTTCTCATTAGTCTGTGGGGTACTCCCTCTGTCCTATAGTATCCCTTGGTTTTTCCTTTTGTAAAGTGGCTTTATTTGGATTTGGGAAGATGCGGGCTGAAGCTCTAGCTCTGCAACTTGTGACATGCATGACTTTGAGCAAGATGCTTAACACTCTAAAATGAGACAAACAAGCCAGGCATGGTAGTACATGCCTATAATCCCAGCACTCAGGAGGCTGAGGCAGGAGGATCATTGAGTTCAGGGCCATGTTGGGATACACAGAGTTTAAAGCAAGCCTGAACTACATAGATTGTCTCAAAAAACAAACAACAACAATAACAAAAAACAAAACACCAGAGAAAGAGACAAAGAGCAATAGATTAATTAACATATCACTTGTTTCACACAGTTGTGATCAGGGTGAAATGTCAAATAGTAGCACCTAAATATCAGGCACATACTACTATGCAAAAATTAGAATGATTAGCTGGACATGGTGGCACACTCCTGTAGTCCTAGCACTCGGGAGGTTGAGGCAGGTGAATCATTGCAAGTTCAAGACCAGCCTGGGCTACAAAGTGAGTTCAAGGCCAGCCTGAACTGCATAGTGAGACCCTGACTCAAAAAGACAAAAAAAAAAAAAAAAGATACTTTATCTTTCCTTTCATTCTCTCACCACACATTCTGCATAGACTTTGCTCTTAACACTTTTGAACTTCACCCTCCTTTATGCTACCTATCACATAATCTGGTTTCCCTCCATTATCTTTCAGGCTGGAAATGGAACATTTAACAGGGCAAAGCTACTGAATGTTGGGGTGCGGGAGGCCCTGCGGGATGAGGAGTGGGACTGCCTGTTCTTACATGATGTGGACCTCCTGCCAGAAAATGACCACAATCTCTATGTGTGCGACCCCCGGGGACCCCGCCATGTTGCTGTAGCCATGAACAAGTTTGGATACAGGTACAGGGCATTGAAGAGTGTTGGGAAGCAGAGAAATTAACCATGTTGTGGAAGGGCAGCCAGGGGGATTGTGGGTAGGGATGTCTCTCCAAAAGACATGGAATACAAGAATCTTTCTCTTTCTAGCCTCCCATATCCTCAGTACTTTGGGGGAGTCTCGGCGCTCACTCCTGACCAGTACCTGAAGATGAATGGCTTCCCCAATGAATACTGGGGCTGGGGTGGTGAGGATGACGACATTGCTGCCAGGTTAGACTTCCTGCATCACCTTCCTCCCCACCCCAACCTTTAATACACCCCTGGCCATAGCCTTCCAGTGCTAACCTTTAGCTCTCTAGTCCTGTAGTGAGTGTGCTCCTTTCCTTTAGTGTTTTCTACCCAAGTCAGGCTTTGCACACTGCTGCCCATTCTGTCATCTTCCTGTTTTCTATATGTGGTTAGTTATATTCCTAGGAGAGCAGATAAGATCAATAGGAAATATTGTCATAGGATTCCAGCTGGAAAGGGGCCTACAGACAGTTTAGTTCTGCCTTTTGCTGGGCTTGCATCCAGACCACTTCCAGTGAAGATAGGGGGAGAAGGTTCTGCTCCATGGGGCCTAGAATTGCTTAGGAAAGGAAAAGTCCTGTGCTATTTGCATTGATGCCAACTCATTTTTCAGCATGTGAAACATTCTGACCTCCAGCCTCAGCTGACCCAGTTTAATGTCTGGTATGACTATTTTGGCTCAGTATGCTGGACCCATTCTTCCCCTCCCCCTTGTGTCCTCTGGGGTGACATTTATGTGAATTCTTTTTTTTTTTTTTTTGTGGTACAGGGGATCGAACTCATGACCTCGTGCTTGCCAGGCAGGCGCTTATGCCACTGAGCTAAATCCCTAGCCCCATTTATGTGAATTCTTATCCAATGCACATGTACAAAGCACCCAGCAAATTCAAAATATATATGTTGTTTTAGCTCCTTCCTAGGCCATCACTTTTTGCTTCTATGTGAGAGAAATGCGATTCTGTGACCTGTTTCTACTTTTTTCATAATACAGAGGCAAGGGAGAACAGTCAGTATAGTTTAGCTATTACTCCAAATAAGAATCGCTAGGCTAGGGCCACATGCCTGTGATCCTAGCACTTGGTAGGCTGAGGTAAAATGATTGCTGAGAGTTTGAGGCCAGCCTGGGCTACATAGTTCAAGACCAGCTGAACTACTGGTCTATTTGAGACTTTGCCTCAAACAGACACACACACAAACAGATTGCTGGGCCAGGCTAGCTTGGTGGTAGAGCATACATTTAGCATGCACAAAGCCCTGTGTTTGATCCCTAGCATGCACGTGTATACACTGAGCTAAATCTCCAGTCTCTGGGTCCTATAGATTTGGATACATCCAGATTTTATATTCTCTTCAGCCATTTCCTTCTTTCCATTTGACTTTCTCCCTTCTTGAACTTGGTGCTTTTTCTACCTAACTGGTAAGAATTGTCCTTTGTATACAGAAATGTGCAGCCCCTTCCTTGTTGGCCTTCATTCTTGTTCACTGCCAGCAGCTTTCCTCCACTCTGCATTCTCCATGATCCTCTTTTCCCTTAGGGTGCGCCTGGCTGGGATGAAGATCTCTCGGCCCCCTACATCTGTGGGGCACTATAAGATGGTAAAGCACCGAGGCGACAAGGGTAACGAGGAAAATCCCCACAGGTAGGAGGGAGAACTGCTTGGAAATTATTACTGGATTCTCAGGGCTCTGTATCCCTAGTCAGGAAACTCCCAAGGGTCCTTGGATTCCTCCCCGTTCCTTCTGCATCTTAGTATCCAACTTTTTACCCTCAGGTTTGACCTCCTGGTCCGTACCCAGAACTCCTGGACACAAGATGGGATGAACTCACTGACATACCGATTGCTGGCTCGAGAGCTGGGTCCTCTATATACCAACGTCACAGCAGATATTGGAACTGACCCTCGGGGTCCCCGGGCTCCCTCTGGTCCCCGTTACCCACCTGGTTCTTCCCAGGCCTTCCGTCAAGAGATGCTGCAGCGCCGGCCCCCAGCTAGGCCTGGCCCTCTGCCTACTGCCAACCACACAGCCCACCGTGGTTCACACTGACTCTGTCTTGCCCACCTTAATCATGAAACTGAAAAGAGGGTTGTATTTTCCTCACCCTCAGCTCCTCATGCTCTTAGAGGGATGTGAGGGAACTGAACTTCAGTGCCGTGCTGGGGGACAGGAGCCTCTCCGCACTGTTGGACTGGAGCTGGGCTCCTCTAGACCTGGGGACTCACTCTTTCTAGGGTCACTTGCCAGGCCTTATGAATGTGAATCATTGATGTCATGATTTTATGTGATGACTCCTGGGAGTCCCCTGCCCCTGGGGTAGGAGCAGGGCTGGACCCCAAGCCCCTTCCTCTTCTATGGAGATCATTCTCTTCCAAGAGTAATCTGGCTTCTCCTGGGACCTCTGTGAATATTTATTCTATTTATGGTTCCTGGGAAGCTGTTTGGTGAAGGAAACCCTTCCCTGGGTACTTTTTGCCAGTGCTGGAGTAGCTCCCTTTTCTGGTCCAGGCTCAGGGGGCTGGGATTTTGATATATTTTCTAATAAAGGACTTTGTCTCGCCTTTGCTTCTGCTTTTTGCATCCTCGGCACAATCTGTCCCCCTCTCCCATCATGCCTACAGGTGACAGAATAGGTACACCAAGTTAAGCACCATCAACTTTTATTTTCATGAGTAAGAGTTGGGGATTAGCTGTTAAGCCCTGTGCCCAGGACACTGACTGCTGCCTGGCGCCCACTCTCTATACAGTCATTGACAGCAACCCCATCATAGGAGGCGCCAGCCAGAGTCAGGGGCAACCTTTGAGCAGCCAGGAACTGCACAGCTGACTCTGGAAGGAAACGATGAAAGGAATATTATTGCTGGGCTCTCCCTTGCAGGGCCTTCCTCAGCCCAGCTGCATTCCAAGCTTACCCATTTTTTGCCAGTGACCTAGTGTGTATTGGGGGATGCAGTTCTGGGGAGAGAGAAGGAGATAGGAAAAAGTTTATTATCGATTTTCCAAGTTATAGCTGACATACAAGGACAAATATATCAGTTGCTGCCTTCAAGGCTTATAATGGGGTGCTCATGGGCTTGGCTCCAACTTACCTTGTGTAGATGGACCAAGCAATGACTTGGTTGCTCCTTCAATCCTAATTGTGCGGCAACTGCTTCCTGTGCCTGCTGTAGGAACAGCTCCTGAGATAAGGCATGGCCTCTAGCTTCCAGTGTGTGTAACCAGGAACCTCCCAACATCACCTACGGAGAGAATACACCACTGAGCGGCCTGGCCTTGCTATGTGGAACACAGGGGCCCCTTGGAAAGCCCACTAAACAAGGTTGTCCCCTCTCACAGTTACTCTGAGGCTGGGGGAGTTCCCATCCTGCTCAGGGAAAGCAATGGAGTCATACACGATTCCCAGAACAACTGGGTCTTCAGAGGATGGCACCAAATGTCCAAATCCCTGATGAGGAAGAATGATAGATTAGGAGAGAAAGGGCTCCTGAATCCATGTCCCCCCCTTCCCCTCTTTGTCATACCTGGACAGGCAGATGAGCTCCTCGGTATTGCAGGTTTACGACAGCTACAGACACGGCAGTGATGGTGCTCAGGACATGAGCCAGAGGCGCAGCCTCAGCAGGGAGCAGCTTACTAAGCTCTGGAGATGAAGAGACCTGATTCAGGAAGCATTCGCACCACAATTATTACATCAGCTGTCTTTGGGATTAGACTCCCGAAGCACTGGCTGGGTTAGGAGCTGGGTAGGGTGTGGTCCTGTTGGCCCAGGAAGGTACAGCTATTGCCTCATGCTTGTTAGGCAAATGGAGGGGGCCAACCCCTTACCTGAAGCTGGAATGGCACTAATAATGTGGTCAGCCTCCAGACTGCTGTCCCCTAGAGAGACCTGAGAAGATGAAAACATTTGAGACACACAGGGATAATGAATTTCAGGAGTAAGGTAAAACGTGTTGCCTCACTTTCAAGTATTCCAGGCACTCAAGTGGCAGGAAAGGCTGGGCACTGACCCAGGATGAAGACACTGAATGACTGTCATCCTCACAAAGATCACTGCTCTGTATGCACTGGGAAGTGGGCCAGATGCCAGTGTAGCCACTCTGAAGTGTTCAGTAAAGCTGGATTGTCCTTTCTTCATCCCCAAGTCACTTACAAGCTACTTCTATCCACAGACTTGCATCAAAGACATCTTTGAGGAAGGTTCACAAAAAGGCCTAGCAACCTGGTGTAACCTTTGTCTACATAGCTTCTAAGGCAAACAATGTATAACTCCAGTTCTATCACCCCTAGCCTGGTTGATCCTCTTAGACAAAGATAAAAACACTGACACAGGTTGTTATACTCCAGAGGGTTCCTCTACCTTCCAGTGCCCTTCTGCCTGGAGGCTGAGCCCACAGACTGGCTGGCCTCTGAGAACACGGACACCCCTACTAGTCAGGTGGCTGTCAAGAGCCTGGGGCAACATCTCCAGTCCTCCTCGGAGTGACCACTGGCTCCACCGCTCAGCCCGGGCCTGGCGAATAAGTGCTGAGTCTGGCTGTGGCCTCCGCCCTGCAGCAAAAGAAGCAAAAATAGAATTATCAAACCAGCACTTCTTGCATCTGATTCTTACTTTGGCAGTTCTTAACATCTTCACCCTTTGAACCAAGCTCCCCTCACCTGTTCCCAGCAGCAGCCCCAGGATTACAGAACGATGGCTTTGCTCAGCTTGGAAGAGACTGGGAAAGCAAGACCTGATGCTGAGCTCTCGGCTGTTGCCCGCAAACACCCCACGGCAGAGGCTGTCCATGGCCAGAGATGCCACCTTGAGGGTGAGACTGGGAATGAGAGGCCAAGGAATAAGCTGCACTGGTTTCTAACACCCCTGCTTGGTGATGAATGGGATGGGGCAAGGGTGAGTTGGGCAATATTCCCACTGTAACAGAAGGATGGGAAGGAAGTGAAGGCATTCACACCCAACATTGAGTTTTGGAAATTACTAGAGTAGGAAGAGAAGAGGGCATCCCTAAGTGATACAAAACAGCCACTGAGGATAGGCCTGAGCAGGGGGCTCTGTAGCTGGTTTGGTATGGGAGAGGTCTGAGGCTTCTAATCAGTGTCACCTCGGGTCCAAGGCGGCGCTGGGCAAAACTGTGCACGGTTTCATCAGACTCTTTGCCCCGAGGTTTGGTCAAGTCTCTCAGTCCAGCCCAAAACAGAGGTTTGGAGAAGGGGGGTGAAGGGCGGAGTAGTCCCCTGCATGAAAGAGGGTTCAGTAAAGAGGGAGTGCCTGATTTACCCTCTAAGCTCCACAGGGTCATTTTCATTTGTGTGGGTCCCTTTTGCTGAAAGAGGTGACAAGGGGGTAACTAATTGCAAGGATGTGAGCGTGAGGCTAAAATGGAAGGATGTGAGGTAAGGGAATGAATGATTCCGTTACCTGAGGCCAGTGGGTAGGAGATGCAGCGCACCGCCCACATATAGGAACCTGTTCTGGGCAGCTGGATGGTCTCCCCGGACAGGCAACACTTCTGAGTCCAAGCCAAGCTCAGAAACCTGCTCTCCACCCCACCCCACCCCCCAAAGAGAGCAGAAATTAAGGAAAGGTCTGGCCCACCAATTATACTTCCTCCCCTCTGCTTTGTCCCCTTCAGTGAAAGCCCACTCTGCCATCTGTCTTCCACATTCCACAAGCCTCTCACCAGGAGCAAAGTCTGGGCTCCCAGCACTCCAGCCGGCCGAATTCCCCTAGGTCCAAGTTCAAAGACTGCACCATCCGGCCCTCGAATCGAGCGGATCCAGCCTCCCAGACGTTTACTGCCCTCCACCAGGACCACCTGGCAACAAGTGGGTGATATTGCAGCAGCATCTGTAGCTGGGGTTGGGGACAGGGGTGGGCCGCGTCCCAGGGCCAGGATTCATCTAACTTTTGTTAGAAATATAAGGGTATTAACACTCGGTTGCTTCCAACGTAGGTGGGGTACTCACCTTAGGCGGACAGGAGGCTTGGCTCAGATAGTAACTGGCGGCCAAGCCGCTGATGCCTCCGCCCAGTACGACCACGGTACGGCCCATCGGGAAGCCTGGGGAAAGGGGACGATACTGACAGGCAAACTGCGGGGCACCTTGAGCTTCAGAAGCCTCGCGGTTCCGCGTTCCACCCTAGACCACTTAGTGATTAGAGGAAAGTGACCGCACCTGAGTGAATGGGCGGGTGGAACAACGAGGTTTTCGCCAGGGGTCAGGACTCATCCACCAGATAGCGAGAAGCACCAGAAAATGAGTGATCGAGGAGGTAGAAGTCCAAAGACTCCTCTCGGCTGGTTCAGATAAGAGCCACACCCACGTTATCTATTCTCGCAGGCCTCTGCAGCAGGCTGGAGGCCTGAGTCTTGAGGGGCTAGTGCTTCCCCGCATCTCAACTGGTTAAGTATAGTACTTTTTAGTCGGCTGCCCCCGCCCCCAACCTTTTGGGTCCCTCTGACGCTCCGTCTACTCTATTGGCGACACTATTCCTCTTTTCTGCTTCTGGATTGGTGAGTCCTGGCTCACATTCACCAATGAGAGCACGGAATTCGCAATGATGCCATGAGGCGGAGCGACGGCAGCCGTAGGAGTCAGATCAGTGTGTCCGGAGGTTAACCTGTTAGGTGCCGCCTCGTAGTGAGTACCTTCTCCGTCCTCCTCGGGGGCAAGACGGCGAGAGGCGAGTCCCGGAGTTAGCATTCCCCAACTCAAGCTTCCCTGGACCAGTTAGGGTAAGAACCCTGGAGGGAGGGCCCCATGAGCTTTGGTGTTAGGAAAGGTAGATAGGGACACTAGGGGCCAATCCGCGGGGAAGGCGGCTCCATAAACAGCTCCTTGATGTTAGCAACAGACCAGGCCTACGGGAGCTAGGGCCGCCCGGCAACGTAGCTGTTGTTTGTCAACAGGGGTTTCGGACGCGTCGCTCTCGAGGGGCAGCCCCCAAGTTTGGCAGAACGCCTCGCTTCAGAGCCTGCGGTCTAGTTTCAGGCCTCCCAGCAAGGTCTCCAGTCTTAAGATTTGCCTTCACTTGCTTCACTGCTCAGCGCACCCGTCCGTCCCGCTCCAGTCCTGACCCTTCCCGCCCGGTCCCGAGAGCGCCCCTAGCTGTTCAGAGAAGGAACTGGGTCCCAAGGAGACTCCCACTGAACTGTTTTGTTCTCTCCACCCGCTAAGCGCCAACACAAAGAAGAGCATCACTTTTTCTTATTAAATTTATTCACAAAAAGTGAGATTGTAGAGGTTCTGGGGGCTGTACATGGTCAAGGGACTGGTGAGCTCTATACACGGGGCTGGGAGACAAGGGAGCCTCCAGGTAGAAGTGTAATCTTTATTAAAAAAAATAATGGGAGCTACAACCACCCCCTCCCCCCTCCCCGATTAAAAAGACACAAAAATAGACGTCTCTGAGGTAAATGGGGAGGCTGGGAGTTTAAGGGTGTTGGAAGGGGTTTTCAGGTGCCAGAGCTTAAAGGGGATGTCACAGGCACCGGGATGACTCCTGCATTAGTTGGTAGAACAGCACGTAGCCCTCACTGGATGCCACCTGATTTTCACTGACAGGGGAGACACTAGGAAGAAGGGAGATGGGGAAGGAGTTGTAGTGATTTACTATATATTCCCTGCCCCCAAGACAAGGTCAGAGTGCTCAGGAAGAGATAAAGAGAGACCACCCACCTTTCAGCAAGCACTCTGCCTCCTGGGGTTTCATAGAAAGGGAATGTTTTAGGGCTGAAGTGGGAATAGGAAAGGAGTTGAATAGGAGGAAGCTGTTCTCACCGAGAGTCATTGTAGACATGCCAACCAGTCTGGCACCGGCACAGGGCGGTGTAGTGGCCATAGTGGACACTGCCCGAGTGGTTGCAAAGGGCATACAGCTGGTATATGGGGCTTCCTGTGGGGTTAGAGATAGTCAAGTTCTTCCACAGAGTTATGGCAACCCCCGAGGTACTTTAGGACCCTCCCTCCCATACCCACCGGCTTTGTCACTGGCAAAATCCCCTAGGCTCAGTCGCTGCAATGGGAAGTCTACACCTACTGAACTTTTTTTGATGGAGCCTCGAGAGGTGGAAAATCGATTCAGATCTGAATCCTAGTTAAGGAGCATTTACGAGGTGCAGAGTGTTTAAGAGGGATTGCTGTTCTGTCCCCTCCATTCTCCCAACACATACTGGGAAATGGTAGGGAAAGGTGTGCCGATAGGCTTTTCCAAAGGAAAACTAAACTCCTAAACCTCTGCAAACATGGAGGCTGAGGAAAATGAATGCATGGGAGATGGCCTAAGATAAATAAGAATTTTAACGATTAGGATATGGAGCACGAGGATTCGAGGGAATCTCTGTACTGTCAACTTTTTGGTACTTCGTGTTTTCTGCCGACATCGATCACACACCTGAACAAATGGCAAGCAGTGTTAGGTTAATGTGCTGTCACCTCAGCTGGCTTTTGACACTCCAGTCCACATTCAAATTTAGTATACTTCCCATTATTTCTGTATCCCTTGGACCACAACCCTTTGGCCCTATGAGTAATAGGGTATACCTGACACAAACCCAGAGAAATAACTATTATTCCACATTCAAAGGCAACATGCATCCCCTTTTATCTTATATGCACCCTTCCCCCACCTCCCGCCCTTAATGTATTCCTTGTGAACCTCCACATACTGGGGCGTTCTCTGATTCTAGCTCTTCTTCCTTGGTGAAAAGGCTGAAACAATCACGCAGAGATACCTTGCCCCCTGCAAATCCTTTCTGGGGGGAAAGAGGAAGTAAGGGTCAGCAAGTTCTGAATTTCCTTGTCCAATTCTTCTTAGTCAGTCCAGGCTTCAATTCTCCTCTAGAGACCCACAGGGATCCCACCCACTCTCTGGGGGTAGGTAGGGTTGGGTCATAAAATCTGCGTTCCATCCACCCCTGGAATCCTCTAGAATCCCACCTTGGGGATGGGCAGGGACAGGTCACAAAAAACCTCGAAGGTCGTGGAGCGATACCCACAAGCCTGGCACTTGAGACAGCTTTTCAACTGGCCCACAAACAGATCTAGACAGAAGCAAAAGGGCAGCAGAAGTCACTGCTAGGTGCCTGAGATCCTTTCTTGCAATCCTCTCTCTTCCCACCCCTTACTAATGCTTCTAACAACTCTTGACACCATTTCACATCATCAGCCAGTCTGGTTCCCAAGACCCCTTGACATCATCAGCTTTTTTCTCTCAAACTCCCTACCTCCAAATTTTCCCTCTTGCTTTGTCCCATTCCATACCTACAATCTTGCTATCTTCTCTCTCCAGGTAACGCTTCCACATTAGGTTGGCTCGGTCATCATCACTACCATAGATCAAGGGAAGTGGGGGAAGGGTACCCGTAAGACAGCAGGAATACTGGTTATCCCCAACACTGCTGAAGTGATCCACAGAGCCCTGTATACCACTCATACCCCAGCTCCTTTCCTATATTTCAATTTTATTTTGTGTGTTTGCTTTTTTTTTTTTTAACTCTATTTTTGAAACAGGGTCTTGCTACATAGTCCAGGCTGGCCTTGAATTCACTGTGTAGCCCATACTGGCCTTGAACTTGCTGGAATCTTCCTGCCTTTGACTCCTGAGTGCTGGGATTACAGACATGTGCCACCATGCCCAACCATGTTTCCCTAAATTTCTAGTTAAAGGAGTAACGTTTCAGGGAATTTTATGGGTGAATTCAAAGTAAGAGGAAAACAAAGGAATATACACAAGAGAAGAACATGCTATCTTCCTCCACCTGGCGTCAAGCCTTTTATGTACTGTGCTGTAAATTAATTATCCCCTCCTCCCTCAATTTGGTAACATATCTAGCACTATCTTCTGTCTCCATCTGTATGTACCAGCCTCCCTCCTCCTCCTCCTTCCTTCCTTCTACTTCCACACTGGTTCTCAAACCATTTTTTTATGCTAATGGATTTCTTCTCATTTTAACTAGCTCAGTTCCATGAAAGATGAATGTGGACATGTAGCAAGACTGAGTACCCCACAGTAGGGGGGGGAACCCTTACCTTAATTCAGGTTCTTCTAGCAGAGGCCCTCCTCGGCGGGGCAGAGAGGGAACTGGACCATTGGCTAGGATAGGTGGAGCCCTGCGGCCTCGTCGATTGATTTCAAGATGGAGCCGCTCCATGAGGAGCTTCAGGAACTCTTGGGCATCCTGCTGACTACAGCCAGAGAATATGAGCAGCTGACCCCCTCCCAAACCTCTGCCCAGACAGGGATTCCTGCTTCCTAGATGAAGAGCACATCATGGCGCAGAACAGTGCTGCTGAAGTCCTGGCTTGGCCTACCCCCAGATATGGTCAGTGAGAAATTTTATATCCTCCAGCTCTCCCACCTGTATCCAGAGAAGGAGGGAACATATTTCTGGAAGACAGCCCGGAATCGAGTAGGATTCACAGCTTCACAGGAGTCAGGGTGCCAGAGGGCACCAATCACATCTGCAAACGCTGTTAGGGTGAGGGTGAGGAAGGGGAACAAAAATTAATGTCTCAAGGAGGCAAGTAGGAAGAAGCTCAGTGGGTAAAAAATACAACCCCTTGGGAAGTAGGCACTGGGAAAGTGGGTACAACTGTCAGATTAGAGGGCTGGGGACCAGAAGCACTGGCAGACAGACCTACAAGAGGCTTTGGGGAAAAGGGAACAGTAGTTGTTACCGGACCTTCAGTGAGTTCTTGGGCTCGGCCCCCTCCAGGCACCTCTTGCCGGAAGTCCCTACGAAGACAGAAGTCCCGAAGAGGCCGAGTGCTGCTCAGACACTGTAGCACAGCATTCAGGAAGCACTGGGGAGCAGCGGGGACATTGCTGTTATCTCTCTAGACTGATGCCTAGCAGCCTTGGAAGAGCTTCAGTGCTCTTTCCACATCTTTCCCAAATCCACAGGTTCTCCCCACCCCAAGCATCATTTCATATCCATTTAGAGAAGAAAGACAGAATGGCTCTTACTGTATTTCCCAGATTTCTGAGGCCAACATGACCAGAGCCCAGAAGCAACGTGTGATGAGCCTGGAAGGTCAGAGTACAGTCAGTAGGTCCCCCTACATCCTAGCTGACAACAAAGTCTTTCAACAGCATGCTGCCCACTGCCTCCCACGGCCCATTCATGCTCAACCTCTACCCGCTTTCCCTCTCTGGTCTCCCTACCTCACTGGTCATGAGCAGTAAGCCCATCACAGCTGAGTGTACCACAGACTCAGCCATGGCTGCCCCACCTATTCCCCACTTACTCCTCTGCCCAGCTAGGCGGCGTTGCAGCTCCTGGGGCAACTCCCCAAGCACTGGCATGGTTGCCCAGCTGCTCCCCACTCCCACCTTGCTGCCCCCAAAGCCCCCTCCTGCCCCCGTGGTCCTTTCCTGCACCCTCTCCTGCTGGCTCTAACTGCAGTCAGGCTAGCTCACTTAGCTCTGGGAAATGGGCAACCACATTAGCTCAGATGTGCTGATCCCGCCCCTCTTCGGCTCCAGAGATTAATTAGGTCTAGAGAGAGTCCTAGGAGAGAAGGTGTAGTAAGGGAAAGAAAAGGCCTGGGGACTCAAAAGAATTCTAAATAGTTGGGTTAATTCCCTGGGGACTGAAAGGGTACACCATGCTTTGGAGTCACAGACAACCCAGGAAAAGGTCTAAAAGGCCCTGGAAATAAGGGAGATGAAAGTCTACTGTTGTAATCAGAGGCTGAAAAAGGAATTTTGGGAAAAGGGAGACAAAAGTGCCAATGGATGGCAAGAAAGCTGGAGATAACAGAGCTTAAGGCTGCAAAGCCATGTGTGCTGGCAAGTCCTTACCATCTTATCATCCGAGTAGAAAGGCTCGGAGGGCCGGGCAGATATCACGTGGAAGGAACTATGGGAAGTAGGGGGCTCTGTCCGGATGCTGAGCAGGGTAGGGGGTCCAGGAAAACCCCCAAGTCGGCGGAGAGAAGTGCTGCGTCTCAAAGTAGGTGGCTCAGGCCGGAGTGCCAAGCGGCTCAGTGCAGCCCCCAGCTCTCCGGCACCATGGTGCCCTCCCAAGGCAATCCCCATTGGACGCAAGTCCCCACTGCTCACAGATTTGGAACGGGCTAAGTTGGTCCGGGATGGGAGAGGCAGAGCCACGGCTGGTGGTGGTGAGCCAGGTAGAGGAACTCGATGATCTGCCCGAAGGGGGCCTCTTGAACGACAGCTTGAGGCCCGTCCCCTTGCAAGCTCCAGTTTCTTGAGTCGTTCATCAGGGGGACCTGGCCGGGGAGGTAGAGGTCGTAACATGGGGTTTGGCCCAGGAGCTGGGTTGCGGCGCTCCTTGCTTCGAGCTCGGGGGGCAAATGGTAACTTCGATCCCACTCGGGGCTGGACATTAACAGGTGGCTCTCGAGTCCGGCCCAGGCGGTGCTCCGAAGCCTGGGGCATTGTAGACACCGCAGGCTGGACCTGGGAAGAGAAGAGACAGTCAACATTTGAGTTTTGGAGGAATATGAGAATTTAGACTTCCATACCGCCTTCTCTGTTCGATGAGGGCAATAATCAGGTCTATCATATCAGTAATTGTAACCCCAGTGCCTACCATAGTGTCTGGCACAAAGACAACTTAGTATCACTCAAGTAAACAAATGACTAAATGACTAAGCAGCTCCTGACTTTGACCCTTTCTATATCCCACCTCGCCCCTACAGGATACAGCTCTACTGGAAAGCCTTTCTCAACCTCACTCTGAATTGTCTTTACATTCTATAAACTGGTAACAAGAGCCCTTTTCATTCCTAGCTAATCAAGTGAGATGTGCCCTGAACCTGTGGTCAAATGGGAGTGTAGATACTAGAATAACAACCCAAAAGACAGCACTCCATCTTCAAACCCACCAGGTTGCAGATAAGCAGGTTGAATGGGTGATTTGCAACCCACTCCCTCCCCCACCTCCAAGCTACGACATGGACTGGGGCTCTGAGGGCAACAGACTGGAAGGTACACAGCTCCTAGACCCTAATCTCTGCACCTATCCCACCACAGCCGGGCTTTACCGGGTCCGCCCCCCTCGAGGGCAGAAAGGCCGAGGCAGCTGATTGGCTACAGGGTCCGGTAGCGTATTCCCCGCAGTCTTGGAATGCTGTCCTTCTAGCCCAGTTCTCCCAGGCCACACTGGGTCCCTACGAGCCTCTGCCTTTTGGGGAGAATGTTCTCTGAGGTCTGGAGCTGTCTTCCTCGGCTCCCCGCCCCCCACCCCACCATGATGCCCCGGCCCATACCTGTCCCCCGTTGAGGCAGCGGGGGAGGCCAGCCGGGACCAGGCTCCAGCTCAAGGCCACCCCCTCCTACGCCCGTGTAGCCCCGCTGCGGGCCAGGGTGCAGCTTTAACCGCAGTTGTTGCCCAGGTCACTCCCGCCGCAAGGGCCGCCGCCATCTTTGTTGGTCCCACCCGGCCACCGGCCACCGGCTTCACTGTCAATTAAGGCGCCTGCGCACCCACATCCAGCTGCCTCCACCCTCCTCCTCGGCGCTTGCGTGAGCCCGCCCCCACGGCCCCACGGCCGACACCATGGAAACGAAGCCAACTTTAGAACCGCTAGTTTCCAGCCTGGGCCAGAGTGGTCTTTAAACTGTCGCTCCAAAGCAAGTTGCTCCAAAGCGAGTCTAGCTTGCAGTCACTCATGCTGTGGCACACGGGGATGCAGACCTGACAGTGGAAAAACGGTCAGGAGGCTTGCGGCACGGATTCTTTCCGGTCAAGCAGGGTGCCAATGTGGCAAGCTGCAGGCCTGAGTCAAACCTGCACATCAGTGAAGAAGCATCTAGCACTCTGCGTTCAGACGAGAAGATCCTAGGAGGCAGGGATGCTGGGCCTGGAAACCATTCCTCAAGTTTCTTGCAGGCTCCAGCAACAGGGTAAAACATGGTTCACTGCTGAAGGCAGATCTTGGCAGCAAGGAGAGCAAATCTTTCATTCCCTAGCTCCTGAGGTCATCTTCTGTTTCCTCTTCTCTAGTGCCTCCACTTTTAGCCTGCTCATCCCATTAAAAGCCACCAATGTAGTGAAGAGTAGGGGCACACTCCTGTAATCCTATCACTTGGGAGGCTGAGGCAGAAGAGTCACAAGTTTGAGGCCAGCATAGGGCTATATAGTGAGTTCAAGGCCAGCCTGAACTACACAGAGACTTGTCTCAAAAACAAAACAAAACATAACAAAAGCCACCAATGAAAACCACAGGCCACAGGAAGCAGCTTTTATTGATGGATTATCTCCAGAAATCAAAAGGGCAATGAACTCATTTTCAGTTTCCCCCTATCTCTCCAGAATCAAGGCCTCCATTGGTCTATCTGGGGAAAGGATATAAATTACCTGTTTCCCAAAGCCCAAGTCTCTCCTCTGTCTGTATAGCCTAATTTAGAAACTCTGATATTAGCATGTTGCTGCTTCCTGCCCCCACCCCCCGGGGGATGCCTGCAGCAGCCACTTAGTAACAACCAGAGGTGGAGGTATAAGGGGAAGCAGTCAGTAAGTAACAAGAGCATCCACAAGAAAACAAGAACATGGTCTATCAAAGGTCCCTCGATTCTGTCTCAGTGGTTTGAGCCTTCATTGCTTGCATTTCTCTTTGTGCTGGATCACACCCTTCTGAATCAGATCAGGAATTTCCACTGCCAACCATGGACCCAACTGCAATGCAAGGGAGATCACATGAGATTACTATCATGGAGTCAATGCCCCTTGTCCATTGGTTCTAACTCTGCAGAAGAGATTGTAGGGGAACATGCCAAAGGGACAACGTTGTTACTGTGTTCCTTGTTCACTCAGGTACTTTTCTTATTCTCCTCAGTCCCATGCCCAGCCAATTTACCAAATATACAAAACTTACCCCCAGGGCCATAAGATGAGCTAGTCCAAACTTGGGCACATTCCTGGCCCACAGAGGTTTGAAGTGATCTGTCAGGCATATTTTGCCACCCCTGTGAGAGGGACAAGAGGTGTTGATATGCAAAGTTTACCATGCAGCATGCCACTCTCCAGGAGTACAGACCACTACTACTACTCAGAATAGAGAACAAAGTCAGTTAAGTACTTTTCCCAGGCTTGGGGGAGGGAGGTCTGGAGTCCTTCTAGGCCAGCAGACTCTGGGAAAATCTGCCTCTTGAGATCTTCCCTTAGGGCTTCTTTGGCTCCTCCTCATCTCCTGTGTAGTCTTACCTGTACATTTTTGCTGTCTTTCCATCTAGCTCAGGGACTGCAATCTCTGGAGCAGTAGTAGGATATGTGATGGGAATCTGGAAGAATTATAAAGACTTAATGAAACAGAGAATTGAGATAGGAACTTATCTAATCAAACATAATTGGTTGAAAATGTTCAGCAAAATCCTCAAGTAGCATGAACATACCAGGATTCTGAATATGAAAATTAGTAACTGTAATTTGTTTCAAACCTCAACTTCCTCCTCCCATTTTTAAAGTTTTCTTTGGTGTTTTGTTTTGCTTTTGTTTTCTGAGACAGGGTCTCTTTATGTAGTTCAGGTCTGTCTTGACTTATGTAGCCCAGGCTGGCCTCAAATTTGTGATGATTCTTCTGCCTCAGTCTCCCAAGTGCTGAGAATTAAAGGCATGTGCCACCATGCCCAGCTTATTTGGTCTTTTTTTTTTTTTTTTTTTAAACTTGGTCCTTTCAAGAAAGGTTAGCTCAACTGGGTGCAGTTGGCTGATGCCATTATATATAATTCCAGTGTTCTGGAAGGTAGAGGCAGAATTGCCAGTACAAACCTGAACTGAGCAATTTAGCAAGACCCTGTCTCAAAATAAAAAATAAAAAGGGCTGGGGAGGTAGCTCATTGTGACACACAGAAACAGTTGGGTTGGGTCAGGGATATAGCTCAGCAGTATTACGTGCCTGCCTAGCCAAGTGTAAGGTCCTGAGTTCAGTTCCTGGTACCAAAAATCAAAACAAACAAACAAACAACCAGTTGGCTTGTAACAATCACCTAATCTCTTCCCTTCAGTAGAAGGGTAAACCTTAGTAGACCTTCATATTTCCCACTCCAATATACTCACATCAAATTCGATGTCAAATTCATATTTGAGGAGGTCATGGATATACCAGCATTTCCCAAACCACCTGTAATGAAGACCCAACCTTAGTTCAACTGTCCACTCCTCTCATATTCAGTGACTTAGGTCATCTACCTAGGAGATTCCTGGGATAGAAACTTGGGAACTCTGCAGTGTGGAACTAAAGACACCTAACATGGTATATGGCAGTTTGGAGAGAGGGCTAGGAGATGCCAAATTTCTAAAACCAAGTAAGATTCCCACCCTATACCTCCCTAGAGGGTCTGCTTACCGGGTCCCTTCCTTGTTGGACTCCAATCGGAACCAATCGTTGTCTGCATTCTTGTTATTCTCCACATACTAAAAGTAGAAGAGGAAACTTTTGACAGGGTGTTAGGCTGCACCTTTCCCCTCAAAAGAAAGTGTAATTATTTTCTCCTTCAGTATGAATACCCAACTTTTCTGACACAAGAAAAAATGAAAACAAGGCTATACTGGTAAATTGGGGGCTCACCCAGAGAAGAGAAGAGAAGAGAATGCTTGGGTACTATCCTATTTAGCAGTCACAAATGATTTGGAGTTACAATCTATCATCTTTTCTTACTTTTGATAAAGTATAACCTCAGCCCACACCTCTGTGCTATACTCTGTCCCTTGATGACCTCATATATCCAAGTTTTTACTTTCACCCATGTGCTGATGACTCCCAGATTATGTTTGTTTGAGACAGGGTCTTGCAATGTAATTCAGGCTGGTCTTGAACTCATTGTGCAGCCCAGACTGGCTGTGAACCCACAGTAATCCTCCTGCCTCTGGATCCAGAAAACAAGGATTACACGAGTGTACCACCATACCTGGCTCCAATCTTAATCTTTTATCCAGACCTTTCCTCAGACTGTAAGATTCCAACTAAGTATCATTTCATAGATACTTGAAGCTCAGAACTTCCACTTTGAATTTACTATTTCTTCAGACCTGTTTCTCTCCCTGCATTCCCAACATTAGGTGGCAGTGTTAGCATTCACTTGGTCACTCAAGCTAAGAACCTGGGATTCACCCTTGATGTTCCCACTTCTTTACTCCACCAATCCTTCATGATGTCCTACTGATTCTGCATTCTGAATATCCTTTAACTCTGTCCTTCTCTTTAGTCCCATCACACCTGTCTAGATTATCATCTTTCATTTGAATTAATGACTAACTTGTCTCAATTTTACTCCTGTCAATTGTATTTTTCTCTCAATCTGATCATGTTACTCCTCATCATAAAATTCTCTGAAGGCATCTCAAGCCTATAAAAATAAAACTCAAGTGCTCAAACCCATTTCCCTGGCTTGGTGCTCTATCTGGTGCTCTAGCAACTGTGAATTACTTGTTTCTTTGTATAATTCATGACATCTTTTAGCTTCTATGATTTTAATGTTTTTGTGCCATCTCTAGCTTCTGTGATTTTTATGTGTTTTGTCTCCTTTGTTTTAGCGAGCTAACATGCTTGTCTTTTAAGACTCAGCCCAAGTGTTTCCACTTCTAGGAAACCTTCCATGACCATATTTTAAACAGGGTAAGTTACCTCTTACACTCTCAAAGCATATCAACCATTTCTCTCTGTTTCCTCTCTCCATTGTTTTTGTCTACCTCAGCACCACTTTATCCAGCTTTATAGCCCCTCCCTAGTTTCTTGAAGCACAGGTAAAAAAATTTTTTTAAACAATACATAAGGTGGAACTGCTGGCCTTTGAAATGGACAGAGACCACTACAAAAAAGATAAATATGCTTCTCTTCCAATTGCAAGAATAGTTGAGAAGTTGGCAGTTTCTGTCTATAAACTTCCCAACTCAACAACTAACACCTATTTTTGAGTTTTCAGCCCTAGTGAGCATTTCTCCCTCTCTAAAAGTAAAAGGAGGGAGCAAAGTGTGTTCTGGGGCTTAGGGCCCTAACACGTACTGTTGACCACCTCTCCGGCACCCACTAAAGTGTACATCTGGAGCGGTAGAGACACGTCACCTTCTGGGAAGCTGTCACTCTTAAATGTTGCTGCTTTAAACTACAAGGTCTAGCCTCACTTAAACGTGCTCCCAACCTGAGTCTTTGTTGCTTCTTCCTCAATACCCGTCCTCGCCTCCCAGATCCACAGTCATTCCATTTCTATGATTTTATAAATTAAATTTAAAAACCGGAAAGGGCTTCCACACGGAGCCTATTTCCGGGGACACCTGATTTACCCGCAACTCATTTGCAACACAGTCGACCACAGGTACCAAACTGACCCGGATAAGAGACTGATATTCCTCCTTTAGTCGCTGCACCCACAGCTCCCGATCTCGGGGTCCGGCGTTTGTCTTCAGCACTGGGATCTCAGACACGACTCGGCGAGTAGCCTCATCCGCCATCTTGGAACAGGGCACAAGAGACGTACGGAAGTGGTGTTGCCTGTAACGTACGGTAAGGGTGTCGCCATCTTTACTGTGGGAAGATGAGTGGAGTAAGGACGTCTGTGAATATCATCTTTATCTTGCCGCAAGGAAGACAAATTTGCCACCTGGTCATCGGCCTGTCGGTATTTGGGAATACCGGAATGGAAGAGGATTATCCTATCTTGAAGATGGCACGTATTAGTAAACCTCCGGAGAGGACTCAGAGAGACTTCCGTTCATGCTCAGAGACGCAATCTCAGAAAACCCTCTGACACCTTCCCAGACTTGGGGAGTCGTTAACATTTCTGACTCTTCTCGGCACTGTACCAGGCGCTGCCTCCCTGAGACGCATGTTCACGTGTTTCTGCTTCAGGGAGACTTCCTTAGCTTACATGTATAGTGCAGCTGGGATAGCAGAGACCAAAGCAGTTGAGCTGATAGCTATCAAAGTGTAAAACACAATTGTCCTGAAGATTTAACACAGCCGAACTAGAGAATTCTTAATAGTGCCAAAGAAGTTTAGAAGTTACAAGAAAGCTTGTCTTAGACTAGCCCAACATTGGCATTCAATTGGCTAAACCAGCCAGTTTTGGAAATGAATTCATCCAAGAAGGAATTGTGTTTTATAACCAGTGATACACGATAGTAATTCAGGCATGCCCACCAAGCCCGGCTTCCTTTGTAGAAATTTCCAACTTCAGCCTATGGCAGTAATTTTAGATCCACTTCTGTCGATCATCAAATTTCATAGTTCATCTACAAAATCGATATGTATCTTACGTCTAATTTCCCTGGCTGAAACTTCAGTACATTGTTGAATAAGTGTTGAAAGTAGTTTTGTTTTCTTTTTTTGAGACAGGGTCTCACTCTGTAGTTCAGGTTAGTCTTGGACTCACTGTGTAGCCCAGGTTTATCTCAAACTTGTGGCAATCCTTCTGCCTCAGCCTTCAGAGTACTGGGATTACAGTTGTACACTACTCACTTGTCTTGTTTCTGATCAGTCTTTCTCCACTGAGTATGATATTAGCCTTAAATTTTTCATAGTTACCCTTTATCAGGTTGAGGGAGTTCCTTTCTAGTCTTCTTCTTTTTTTAAATCAGAGTAGATGTTAGATATAGTTTAAAGATTTTTTTTCTAAGCGTGGTTTTTGTTTTATTGGCATGCTGTACATATCTTTCATGAGAATATTGGGAATATACTGGATAAAACTAAGGCAAAGTTTTGTAAAACTTCACTAGAGATTGCTCTCTTGGCCCTTCATATGGAACTCTTGCCTCAAGATTTCTGCATAGTTATTTTAAGTGGTAGGAACTGAAGCAGGACCTCACACATGTTAGGCAAGTACCCTACCACTGAACTGAGCTACCTCCCCAGCCTACTTACAGGCATATTTCTGTGTACATTTCCTTTCTTTTACTTCTTTTGGGTCTAATACTGTAGGTCTTGTATGAAAACCTCCAAATCCACCCCTAACCCCAGTATGGTGGACTGAACTCAGAGGTGCTCTAGCACTGAGCTACATTCTTGTAGTTTTTATTTTTAAATTTTTAATTTTGCTTTTGAGACAGGGTCTTATTTAGTTGAGGCCTGCCTTGAACTCACTATGTAGCCCAGGCTGGCCTTAAACTTGTGAAGATCCTCCTGCCTGAAGCTTTTGAGTTTCTGAGTGCTGGTATTACAGGCAAGTGCTACCATGCCAGGCTTATTCCTTAATTTATTTTTGCTTTTCTTTTGGGGGGGGGCAGGGTATTGTTATGTAGTTCAAGCTAGCCTCAAAAATCATAGTGATCTTCCTGCCTCAGCCTCCCCAGTGCTATCTAGGATTACAGAAGTGTGCCACCACATGGGTTCTTCATTTCTTTCTTTTTTTTTTTTAATTTTATTTTAAAGAGTGGGTTCTTCATTTCTAAAGATGGGAATTTTCCAGTTCCCTTGTTACTGATGTCCTGTTTAACTGCCACGCAGGCAACAAACATACTTCATGTAATTTGAATTCTTTGAAATGTGTTGAAACTTGCTTTGCAGCATAATCTAACCAGTTTGTAACTTTATTTTTTTCTTCAGGCTTTTGCATGATAGATAAGCACTCTATGACTAAGACAGATCTAGTTTTTTAAATTTGGGGGGTTTTGTTTGTTTGCTTGTCTGTTTAGAGACAGGGTTTCACTATGCAGTTCAGGCTGGGCTTGAACTCACTGCCATCCTTCTGACTCAGTTTCCCCAGTGCTAGGATAACAGGTGTGTGCCTGGCCTTTTATTTTTTTGAAACACAGTTTTACTAAATTGCCCAAGCTAGGCTCAAAGTTTCAATCCTCCTCACTCACCCATCGAAGGTGCTGTTATTACAGGCCTGTGCCATTAGGGCTGATGTTTTTTGTTAGTATGTATGTATATGTAGCATTCATTTATTCATTCATTTACTCTTTTATGGAAACAGGATTCTATGTACTCCAGGCAGGCTTTGAACTCAAGATTCCTTTGCCTCAGCATCTTAACTGAACAACAGATCAAAAGAAACACTGATTAAATCTTAATCAGCTACTGGAGTTGAAGAGGCTGCAATTTTTTTTTTTTTTGGTCATGGCTGTAAAACAACAAGGAACTTGGAAAAAGTCAACCTCAAGGGGGCAGCAGAGTCTTTGATAAGGAGCCTGATGAATTACCCAATTACCCCAGTGAAACTCGTAATACCACTACTGGTATTCTTTTCTTTTCTTTTTTTTTTTTTTTTTTGTGTTACCACTGCTGGTTTTCCTTTGTCATTTTTGAGTCAGGGTCTCACTATGCAGTGTAGGCTGACCTTAAACTCACTTTGTAGCCCAGGTTGGCCTTAAACTTGCAGCAATCCTCCTGCATGAGCCTCCCTAGTGCTGGAATGCACCACTACATCCAGCTAAAATTTGTAATACCACATTTCCCTAAAAAGAGCAAACTGAAAAATAAGCCTTTGAGTGATTTTTCAGGATGCTGGTAATATAAACCATATTCCCCAAAATAAGCCCTACTTAAGACTGTCAGTGAAGAGCCTGGCATGGCAGTGCACGCCTGTAATCTCAGCACTTGGCTGAGGCAGGAGGAGTATTCACTGTAGTTTGAAGTCAGCCTGAGCTACAAAGTGAGTTTGAGGCCAGCCTAAATTGTACAGCGAGACCCTGTCTCAAAAAACCAAAAAACATCAGATAGATGCACTTAGTACATCTGTGGAACTCACAAAGGATGTATTGAACTATCAAATAATATTAATATATAATTAAATATAAATAATAGTATTGATATTAATGCTTAAAATGATAGTACAAATTATAATTAAGAATTTGTAAATACTCATGCAGGTGCCTTTTTTGGGGGGGTTGGTACTGGGGATCGAACTCATGACTACACGCTTGCAAAGCAGGCACTTAAGCCCTGAGCTAAATCCCCAGCCCATGCAGGTGCCTTTGGATGAGACATAAATAAAACAGATGGACTCAAGACTTACTGCCAAATTATCAAACCGAATAGACACAAGGCACAAATATTGTGTACACTTGGTAACAAATGGGCAAAGCTATGTTGAATGTGAACCCTTATAATTCAATATGTTGCATGTTGTAATGATGCACTATGAGAACCCTACATGGACAAGAAGTGTTCATTTAAGGAAAGCTCTGCTGCTAAACATGAGATCGGGGCCAATGGCTCTACAAGAAATGGGGACAAAAAAAATTCGGGGTGGAATTTGGGCTTTGGAGAGTTAGGATGGTGTTCCAAAGGTGATGTGACTGTATCTGAATAAATGAAAATTTTCATACAAGAATAAATGGATAAATATAGATTGTTGTGCATGAATAAGACATTCCCTAAAAATAAGCCTGACTGCATCTTTTGGAGCAAAAATGAATATAAGACCCAGATCTATTTTGGATGAAATATAGTATTTACCAAGCACTAGGCCCTGTGCTAACACTTCTACATTTTTAACATGACCACTACAACAATGATAGATGTGGTGAATGTTAGTTTCCTCTTTTACAGATGAGAAGGCAAAATTAGAGACGTTAAGGAACTTGACCAGTCATCTTAGTGCACAGCTTCAGAATGATGAAAAGGGGACAGGCTGGGGAGACTTTTGGACACATTATTAAGCTCCAGAAAATCAATGTGGCCTCAATGCTTCGACTCAGTAACTGGAAGACACCAGAGGGCTTACAGCTGGTTTGAAACTAAGAACTGAGACTGGAATCAGTGTGATCATGAGTTAAAATGGATAACTGGTATAGTTTAAGAGTTACTGGAGAATTAAAAACTAGAGCAGACTGTCAGGTTAGGTTCTTACAGAATACAGTTCAATCCAGTGTTGGGGTATAGTTCGCTGGTAATGCATGCATGGGGCTCTGGGTTTGATGCTCAGTACTAGAGGAAGGGAGGGGTAGAAGAATCATGAGAATATTTGTGGAAAATGGGCCAACAGTGAAGGAGAGAGACCCTGGCACATCGGGACCTGCACCGTGTGGTTGACCCAGGGTGCTGGGAGAACAAGGAGCTCCTCCCTTCTCTGGGGGGCGGCTGTGAGCCTGCCTGCGCTTGGGCTGAGAATCAAACATCTCATGTCATCCTATCCTCTGTCCCATGCCCCCCCCCTTAGCAAGTGGGAGCCAGTTAACTATACATCTTGTGAAAAGACTGGCTATATGTTATTTAGTATGAACTCCCCATATGCAAAGATACGGACCACCATTTGGAAGAAAACAAGAGACAATATGACAGATAGTGAAGATCTCTGTCTGGCTTTGAAATTTATGCTTTCTTATGGCCCATTCTGTTCTGTTTTGTTGTGTTTAATTTTACCCCCTTTAAAATAAAAAATTAAAAAAAAATGCCTAAAACAATATCTATTGCACAGTTGCATGTAAATATTTGTACTTCTTAGTATTATTGTACCATGCTACCTTTCTGATGTTGTTTCTGTATAGGGATGACCAATCCAATTGTGGTCAGTAGGTTACATTTATACTAACACTACTGCCTCTACTAGATAGCAAATTTCACTCCTCTTGGGCTGGGGATTTAGCTCAGTGGCATAAGCACCTGCCTGGCAAGCGCGAGGTCATGAGTTTGATTGCCAGTACCGCAAAAAAATAAAAAAATAAAAAATTTCACTCCTCAGTAGTTTTAAAAAGCAAAATACTTACCCCCCCCAAAAGAAAAAGAAAATGGGCCAACAGGATAGAAACTTCTTTGAGGGAATTTTTGATGTGAAAACAGTAATGCACCGGGGGTTTAGCAAAATGGCCTAAGTGCCTGCTTGGCAAACTCGAGGTTGTGAGTTAGATCCCCGGCACCCCCCCCCCCAAAAAAAAGAAAAAAGTAATCCTGGCCATTTGTGGACAGTGGGTAGAAAGAAGGCCATATCAAGAAGCAAACCCAGTTTGCTGCTGCTGGGCTGGAACAACCAGACTCCAGCCCCTTCTGGCACCAGTGCTGGCAAACAAGAAATACCTGCTCCCCCTGCCATCACCACAACTGACCAGCTTATCTGGAGAAACACAGGCTGTGATGAGATGATAGTTATGAAGGTGAAATGTAATTGGATGCCTGTGGTGCTTTGGTGTTTCACTAAACACCAAAGCCTGTGGATGCCTGTGGTGCTTTGGTGTTGCAAGTCTAGGGCCAGTGGTCTGATCATGGATTCAGAGGATAGCAGTACGCAGTGTCGCATCTAGAAGGGATCTCCTGAGGGTTGCAGCCATTGTTGATTCCCTGTGGTCTTGTTTTGGAAGTCCTATATCGTTTCCATTGTTTTGTTGGGTTGGGTTTTATTTTCTTTTGTTTTATTATGTCAAATCCAATGGCAGGAGCAGCTATTTCTTTTCTATTCTTTTTTTTTTTGGTCTTTTTGAGACAGGGTCTTGCTATGCAGTTCAGTCTGGCCTTGAACTCACTTTATAGCCCAGACTGGTCTTGAACTTGCAATAATCCCCCTGCCTCGACCTGCTGGAATTACAAGAGTACCACCACATCTGGCTTTATTTTTTTGGTTTCAGGGATCGAACTCATGATCTCACGCTTGCCAGCAGGCATTATCCCCAGCAGGAGCAGCTATTTCAAAGTAAGATATATTATGGTATATACACCATAGTAAGATATATTGGTATCAAATATATTATGGTATCAAATTTTGGATTTACTATTGGTGAAGTCCTTTATTGCATTCATTATTTATATAGTAGCAAATTTTGGATTTACTATTGGCTTGTTTTGAAGTCCTTTATTGCATTCATTATTTTGTTTTGTTTCTGTTCTGTTCTGTTTGATTTTTACTGTGTCAGGAGTTATCTGCAGTGATTTTGAACACATTAACAGGTATTATGGTTAACTGTTGATATTGTAATGTTTTGAAGCCCTGTATTTCTTATGCTGCTTTGTTTTGATTGGTTTTATTCTGTTTTATCCTCTTTAAAACAAAACAAAACATCAACAATCCTCTCAAAGCTGAGAACCAGCATGGGCTAGGACAAATGTAGCAAGGCCTTAAGTTCAATTCCCAGAACCCCTCCCCCAAAATATTTGGTGGGAATATGGTAGTCTTCTAAACAAGTGACATGTGCACATGACCTGCTGATCTGGAGAGGGAAGAATAGGACCAACAAATAAAAGAATTTTTTGTTTTTTGAGACAGGGCCTTGCTATTTAGTGCAGGGTGGCCTTGAACTCACTTATATAGCCCAGACTGGCCTCAAACTCCATGTGATTCTTCTGCATCAGTCTCCTAAGTGCTGGGATGACAGGTGTACACCACTATACCCAGCCCAATGAATAAGTTATAGAGACAGATTTTTGTAAGTATAAAAGAAAAAAAAAGGTGCTTTTTTTTTTGTTTTTTTGAGACATTTTTTGATTCACTTTTTTTTTTTTTTTTTTGTGGTACCAGGGATCGAACTCACGACCTCGCACTTGCCAAGCAGGTGCTTATGCCTGCTGAGCTAAATCCCTAGCCCTTTTGAGACATTTTTTGAGGCATTACTATGCATTTCAGGCAAATCTTGAGCTATGTAGTCCAGGCTGGCCTTGAACTAGTGATAATCCTCTTTGCCTCTGCCTCCTGAGTGCTGGGATTACAGGTGTGTACCATGTCTGGTTTTGTCCTTTTTCTTTTCTTTTTTTTTTTGGAGTCAGAGTCTCCCTATGTAGTTCAGGCTGGATTTGAATTTACTATATTGCCCAGACTGGCCTCAAACTCACAGCAATCTGTTGAGGACCATTCTATATAAATTTGGGGGGGGGGAAATAATTCATAACTAAGTTGTGATTAAGGGTTGTAAAAGGCCTAGTGTCTTTCCATGTGGGCAAACTGTGGTAGGTGGGAACAGAATTCCCGTGCCTCAGGTCACAGTTGATACCTCAATGGTTCTGTGATGCTGTGATGTCCCAAGGCAAGATTACATCAGTTGAGGACCTCCAGATGCTTTGAGAGCTAAAAATAGAGATTCACCTTGGGAAAAGTACAAACTCCATCATCTGCCATCTTGCTCCATGTCCTCATCAGCATAAGGTCATTCATTGGCCACCCTCTGAATCTGTGCAGCCCAGTCTTCTGATAATCCCTCCCATCATTTGGCACCCTAAACAAGGATCCCCTGATGAATCCTGAGAGGGACGATCCACCCAACTGGAAAGTAGTGGATGTGAGACTGTGGCATGAATTTGGGAAAGTCCAAATAGAAAGTGAAAAGTAAAGCACTTGGTGCTGATGAAAGTTTCTGTAGCTTGGAAAACGGGGTAGAAGCAATCTAAGGAGCAGCAGAATTACATCTAACTCTTGTGTAAGCTGCTTAAACCAGCAGGAACTCCAGTTAGTACCAGCACCTTAACTAAAATGGTGCATGAAATTGTTAAATTCAATCTTTTTTTCCACAGGTGGCAACCTTAGATTTGTTGATTTGCCTATTGTCTAGTTTTGAAGGCCTGTAATGCTTTCATTCTTCTGTTTTCATCAGTTTTATACTATCTTGTTTTGTTTGAATTCATTGTGTGTGAAGATATGGACAACTATTTCAAAGAAAACACGAGACATTATGTTAGCCACTGTTAATCTCCTGTTGTCTTGCTTTGAAATCCTGTGTCACTTGCATTGTTTTGTTCTGATCTGCTTTGTTCTGTTTTGTTTTATCCTCTTTAAAATAAAAAAGAAAATAAAGTGCCAATGCTACAGCAAATTGTGAAGGATGATAATAGAGAAGAAAAGTCAGATGGAAAAAAGAGCTGAAAATTACAACAGGAAGAAGGGTTGATACATGGGATGGTAAAATCTCCAGGTATTCCCCTATAATTGGGGAAGAACTAATAGTAGATACAGCAGATGGAGAAATTCTAGGCTGGAGCCTTTAGGCTATATAGGTCAGGGCTGCCTGGTGCTTCACATGCCTAGTTATCAGGCTGCAGTAAGAGAAGCAGCCAAGCAGGGAGAAATTCTTGGACCTTGCTTTCCAGTTTTCTATAGACCTGACCCAGCTGATCAGAATCAACTGCTGGCAGAACATCAAGCTTTTGACTTTAAGTTGTTAAAGGAATTAAAACAGAGTATAATGAATAATGGAGCTCAAGGCCCATTTACTTTGGGGATTTTAGATTCTGTTGTGGAGACTTATTAATACCTCATGAAGCAAGATGTCTTACCTGTCCTGTCCTGTCTGTCTCCTAGTCAGTATTTATGTTTTAGTGTTCAATTACAACAGCAAGCTGTGGACCAGATTGACTGAAACAGACAGGATGACAGGGCTAACATAACTTTGGAAACAGGGCAGTTTTCAGATGTAACCCAATAGCTATGGTATACCAATGAGACTTTTGAACAAATACGACATCTAATGAAAACATCTTGGCTTACTGTAGTGCCTGAGGATAGGGCTCCTGTTCAGTTTTTTTCTTAATAGCTAGTAAATTTTTTTTTGTACTGGGGATTGAACTCACCACCTCATGCTTGCCAGGTAGACGCTTCTGCCGCTGGGCTAAATCCCCACCCCTTTCTTAATATCTTACAAGGGCCAAGAGAACCTTACACACAGCTTGTGGCCCAACTACAAGAAGACATGCACAAATTCCTCATGCTCAAGGAGCTGACATACTTATTCTTCAACTCATTTATGACAGTGCCAACCAAGAATGTAAACAAGCTCTGGCCACCATGTGAGCCTCTGAAGTTGTAAACAGTTACATTAAGGCTTGTCGGGATATCGGTTTGGAAACTCATAGGGCATCTATGTTAGCTCAAGCTATGCTAGTTCTTACAATACAAGGTAAAAACAATGCTGAAAGTGTTATGTGTTTTAATTGTGGTAAAAATGGGATATCTTCACCAACGATGTATGTCTACAAGCCAAGATAGTAAGTCTAACACCTCCAGCACTTCCACTAACTCCAGTCTGGGAAGTAAGGAAGCTGAACCTGGTCTTTGATACTGTGAAAAGGGTAATCATTGCCCTTACACAGCCTACACTGTGTAATGAGATCCTGTCCTAAAAAAAAATTTAGACATTGCTGGTCTAAATACCATAGAGATTGAACTCCTGTTGGGAAACAGAAACGGGGCTCAACTCTGGTTCCCCCAAAGACTAGAGGTGATACCAATGGAGAATCAAGCTTTTAATCAGATTTCCAATCAAAACCCCAGTCAGACTTACCCAGTCCAGACCCAAGAGCAGGATTGGATTCTCAGCGGGATACTGCCTCTCTCACTCAAGGAACTCAGGGAGCACAGGAACAGATCTACTGCCCAAAAGGTAAATCTCATCAGGGGCGACAAGCTAGTTTCTGTTCCCAGTGGGATCTGTGGGTCTCTATCTAAAAATACTACTGGATTACTTGTGAGGAAAATCTCTTTAAATGTAAAAGTATTATTGATAAAGATTATAAAAATGAGATTCAAGTCTTTGTACAGACAATGGATATTTGAGTGAGTGAGCCTAAAGAATATATTGCTCAATTGATATTATTACTAGTATTTCCATCTGGTGACACCTATTTTAGACAGGGTCCTCAATTAGGATAAAAAAAAATGGGAGAAACTTCCAAAAAAAGAAATTTATTTTATACAAGAGCTGATGGAGAAGCAACCCATGTACTTCATTAAAATTAACAGAAGAACTTGAAAGGCCTAGTAGATACAGGTGCCAGTGTTTCTATAATTTCATCAATGGTCCACTTCCTGGCTTGCTAAGCCAGCTTCTGCATCACTGGTGGGACTCAGGTCACCCCAAGTTTTATGAAATGAGTATCACTTAACATATCATGGGCCTGAAAGTCAACTGGCTTGTTTCTTCCCTATGTAGCCTCTACTGCAATATACTTGAAAAGAGATTAAAAGAAAAGAAAATGAAATTGACTACTGACTCCCCTTCAATTGCTCAAAAGGCTATGAATAAGGTAAAGGACTGAGAAAAAATATTCAAGGAGACCCCTAGCCCTTAGATATTAAAATTAAGTTAGACCATTCTGGAATTGGGTATCAAAACCCTTTTCAAAGTGAGGGCCACTGATACTTCTCCCAAAAATGGCTTTATTCTTACAATGGAACTCCTGTTTGAGTAGATCAATGGCTCCTCAGAAAGAAGCTTGAGCCTGGGGTGGTGGTACATGCCTATAATTCCCGTATTCAAGAGGCTAAGGCAGAAGGACTATTGCAAGTTTGAGACCAGCCTGGGCTACACAGTGAGCTCAAGGCCAGCCAAACTGTGTAATAAGATCCTGTCCTAAAAAAAAATAAAAAAGATTAAAAAAAAAATAAAAAGAGAGAGATAGAAGCTTGTACATCTGTGAGTTAATACAGAAATAAGTTCAACTGGGTCATTTTGAGCTGTCAGTTAGTACTTGGAACACCCCTGTTTGTTATTCCTAAAAAATATGGTAAATTAAAATTGTTACAGGATTTGAGAGCAGTTAACACTTCTTTATGGCTGGTAGGAGCTTTGCAGCCAGGGTTCCATCCCCTGCTGCTGTGCCTAGTGAGTGGCCCCTGTTGTTGTAGGTTGCAAGGATTGCTTTTTTACAATTCCCTTACATCTTTCTGATCATCAGAAGTTTGCTTTTGCTGCACCTAGTGTAAACTTTAAGGAACCTATGAAAAGATATCAATGGATATGTTTCCCACAAGGGAGGAGAAATAGTCCTCCCTTATGTCAACATTTTGTAGGACAAGTCCTGCAAAAATGCCAGAAAACAATTTCCTTAAGCAAGTATCATCTATTACATGGATGATATTTTATTAGTAACTAATTCTAAATCTCAGCTATATGACTTGTTTGCCTGTATCAGTGCATAAAAATGTAGCTATGGATCTTGATGCCCTCCAAAAGGAAGTTTTATCTATATCCCAATAGATTGCTATTTTTTTTGGTACGGGACTGATTAAACTGCTACTTTTGATGATCAGAATTAAAACTGGGATAAATTTTCTGATGTACTTGCTCAGCTTAATCTCCCTAATTATCTCAAGATTCACATTTGGTTTATATTGCTGTGCATAATCCAACTGTCTGCTTGCATACAGTTGCATAATCCAACTATAGTTGGATTATGTCTGCTTGTTCTCATCTTAGTCTGCTACAGAGCAGCTCAAGCCAAACAACATCTACAGGCATGGCAGCCATAGGTCATGATGATTCACTTCCTACAAGCAAATAAAAAGAAGGGATGTGTCGAGGACCATTCCATATAATTGTTGGGGAAAAATCATTTCACAATTAAACTGTGATTAGAGCTTGTCCAAGGCTTAATGCCTTACTATGCAGGCCAACTACGGTATTTGGGAACATAATTCCATGTACCTTGATGGTCCTGTGATGCTATGATACCCCAGGGCAAGACTGTACTAAACGAAGACATCCTGATTCTTTGAGAAACCAGTAGTTTCATTTTAGGAAGGGGCAAACTCCTTCTTAATCTGACATCTCTCCCCACCATTAACATAAACAGCCTCATTAGCAAAAGGTCATTACTGCCCTCTGCATCTTCAGATACTCACTCTGATATTGGATATACCTAATGAATATTAGCTAGCTTGGAGTGTCTTTTTACTCCTCCTGATGCTTTGAACTCCCAGCCCCCATCATGAATTATTAACTTTGTCTCTGTTTCTTATTTCATCCTTCCACCATACCCTTCATACAGGGAGTTGGGGATCTTGGCCAGGTCCGTGGTAAGATGGATTTAAAGTAAAAAGTGTGTCATCCCTCCCAGACCTACTCTTCATGGTTAATTTTCTCCAACTCTGGAGCGGAAAAAAACCAAGGCCTTGCACATGCTAGGCAAATGTTCTACCACTGAACTAATCTAACCCCCAGCCTCATGGTTAATTTTTTAATGTAAGTATACGTGAGAGCCGAGTGTGTGGTGAATGCCTGTAATCTCATTCCTTGAATGCATGGAACCCTTCATCCAGGCCATTTTACAACTATCTATACACACACAAACACCTCAAGCTTTTTAGGTTCCCAACCCGCATTGCCTAATATTTGTCTAACAAATATCCCACAGGGACCTAAAATTTATTCGCTCCCCCAAAACTAAACACAAAAATCAGCCAGACATGGTGCATGCCTGTAACCCCAGCACTAAGAAGGCTGAGACAGGAGAATCACTGTGAGTTCTGGCCAGTGCGGGGACATAGTGAATTTAAAGTCAGCTTGAACTACATAGTGAGGCCCTGTCCAAAAAAAAAAAAAAATCACTCAAGTTAGAACGTTTATCACAATCTATGTCTCCTATGCTCCCGTCACTTTTTTAGAATTAGTTTTTGCCAGACTGGGGACCCTATCTAGGGTCTCAAGCAACTTGATTGCTGAGTCACATCCCTATCTCCTCCCAGAGTGAAAGCTTCACGGGTGTTCTGCTCTCTAACTTTGGGTTCTCCAATCCATCCCCCACAATGAAAGTAGTGCTCCCCCCACCCCTCGCGCTACAGATTTAACCCCAGGTTTTTACATATGGTAAGCACGCACTCTACCACTGAACCACACCTCCTGCCCCTTCCAAACCCAGGCTGCTCTTCAAGACTCCAGAGATCCTCTGGCCTCGGTGTCCCAAACTGCTGGGACTATAAGGCGCCAGCCACCACGCCCGCCCCGGGCAAGCAGTGATCGAATCTAATTGTTCACACTTCTGCTTAGACCCTTCAAAGCCTCTTTACTGACCTTAGGATAAAATTAATTTACAAGGCCTGGCGTAATTGGTCCCTCATCCATCTCCATGCCTTGTGCGTTACCTCTCTCCTTGGCCCTGCCGGGCTGTGAGCAGCTCCAAAACGTACCTGCGCCCCTGCTCCCCGCCCCAGTGGAGTTCCCAAATCCTTCAGGACTCAGCTCTGGCGACACTTCCAACAGGAAGCGGGCGCTCAAAAGGCAAACGCTGAAAGACTAAATTCCGAGGGAGAATCCGAATAGCGCTCCCTGCTCCACGTCGGGTTTACCGAATGTCCGGATGACCAGGAAGCCGACAACAAAGGTCAAATCCAGATCTTGAACCTTCACCCACGTTCACGCGACAGTCCAACCCCTGGGCTATTCCGCCCTTACGCGTCATGGCTACCAATCCGTGTTTCAGTGGGTTGCGAAGTCCACACCAGGTAACTGTAGCGCCACCTGTATTTCTACACTGAAAAATGTTACACTCTCCTATCACTACAGCCCCGAAGACTTTAGACAAACCTGCGTTGCCAGCTTGCCCCAAAGCAAGATGGCCGCCAAACTCCATTCTCTCCTCACAATATGAAGCCATCCACTTTCCGTTTAATGCCGCTGCCCGGCTGCCCTCACTTAGTATGGCTACTCTGGCTCATGCCTCGCTATGGTCTCGAAGCCGCCGCTAACCGGCCAGGTTCCGGGAGGCGCTGTGCAGCATGCACCCACCCCCGCCCGCTTTTCCCCTCCCCCACGCCCGCGGCGGCGGCGGCGGCGGCGGCCGGAGCCCGGATGCGGCGCCGTGAGACGGAACGGGAAGGCGGCGCGGATGGATCCAACATGGCGGCGCCGAGCCTGAGCCAAGAGTGAGGCGGCGGGGCGGCGGGGCAGTGGGGCGGTGGGGTGGCTAGGGTGGGGAGGGGGAAT
>PVJX010017500.1:0-38226 GCA_004027295.1 Dolichotis patagonum
ACTTTACATGTTTTAACTTTGTAATTTGAACAACTATTTCCAAGAAGTCAGTATGTAATTAGTCAAGTAATAATTTCTTAGGTTTTATTGTTGTACTTTTCCTTTTTTCCTTGGAATACTGTATGGTTGCTACCCTTTATTCTGTTTTATTTTGTTTTGTTTTTTCCTCTTTAAATAAAATTATAAAAAAAAATTTCAAGAAAATTAGTGGTTAAACTAAGCAACTCAGATGTGGAATTTTGTTGTGCTCTCACCATGAATGTGAACTTGTGTCTATGTCCTTCAGAAAGCAAACTTATAAACTCTTCTTTAAGCTTTGGAGAATTTCAAAGCTTATCACTGGTGGAGTTTTAAAATTTTGTATCAAACAATATAGCAGAATAGCCTTGAAAATAATAGCAAACAATGTAACCTTTTTTATTGCACAAAAATGTAACCTAAACTTTACTATTTTAGCCCTTAAGTATGCAGCTCAGTGGCATCTTTACGGTATATGGCAGTGTCACCACATCTTTAAAAATTTTTTCAGCTTGCCAAACTAGAACTCTGCACACACTACGCAGTCGTTTCCCATTGCATCCTTCCGAGACTGCCCACCCCCATTTAGTTCCCGCCTCTATAGTTTGACTATTGTCATCATTTCATCTAAGCGGAGACATTTGTGACTTGTTTCTTTCATTTAACGTCATGACTTCCAAGTCTGTCCAAGTTAAGTCATGTTTGGGGATTCCTCTCATTTTAAGGCTGGATAATTTGCCATTGTCTGTCTACACCACATTTCCTTTATTCATTGTGTGTGAGTGTACACTTGGGTTGTTTCCATTGTTTGCTGCCGTGCATAATGCTGCTGGGAATGTTTGTTCCAAAGCACTGCTTCATTGTCACAGCCTTTTACTGGACTGTTTGACTTTTAAGAATTCTTGGTCCAATTTTGGCAGTTTATGTGTATCTCCAGTTGTTCAGCATATATGTTTGTGAAGTAGTTGCTAATAATTTTCTCCATTTTGACAGTATCCATTGTGATACCACTTTAAAATGTTTTTTTTTTATTTTAAAGAGAACAATAAAAGCAGTGATACAACATTTCAAAACAAGATAGTAGGAGAGTAACAATGGTTAATGCATTATATATTGTTATCTTCAAAGTAGTTGCTCATATTACAAGATGTAGAAATGAAAAATTGATCAAACAATATAAGTACAAACGTTTCTTTTTGGTGAACTAAAAGAAATTAGTATATAACTATTTTAACTAATATATATATATATATATATATATATATATATATATATATGTTTTTTTCTTTTTTCCTTCTTTCTTTTCTCCTTTCCTCCATTCCAGTTTGCCTTTTCCTTTGAACAGTTTCTTCCCACTTTACAGTATCTCTTCTACATTTTGGATCTTATTTACTCTTTCAGCTTCTTCTACTAGGGAGACAATGCAATGTTTATATATGTGAGTCTGATTTATTTCATTTATGAATATAGTATCAAATTCCATTCATTTACCCATAAAAGTCCCAAATTTATCCCTCTTTACAGCTGAGTGGTGCTCCATTGTATAAAAATGCCACATCTTTTTTATCCATTTCTTGGTTGATGGGCACTTGGGTTGTTTCCAAGATTTAGCTATGACAAATTGTGCTGCAATTGCCAGGCATGGTGCCACATGCCTGTAATTCAGCACCTAGGAGGCTGAGGCAGGAGGATAGTGTCCTAGACCAACCTAGGTTATGAAGTGAACTCAAGGCCAGCCTGAACTTCACAGTGAGACCTTGTCTCAAAAAGGCCCAAAACAAAACAAAACAAGACAAGAAAACAAACTAAACCAAAACAAACAAAACACAAATTGTGCTGCTATGAACATGGGTGCACCTAAATTGCTGTGTGATGTTTTTAATTCTTCTGGGAGGATACTCAGAAGGGAAATACCTGGGTCAAATGGGATGTCCAATCCTAGCTTTTTGAGGAATCTCCACACTGATTTCCACAGCAGTTGTACCAGTCTACACTCCCACCAACAGTGGGAAATTGTTCCTTTTTCTCCATAGCCCCACCAGCATTTGTTACTGATTAATTTCTTGATGATAGCCATTTTACTGGGGTTAGATGGAATCTCAGAGTTTTAATTTGCATTCATTTGATTTTTCATGTCCATTAATAATTGTTATATAGTTGGGTGCTCTCGTATTTGGTGATTACATATCTCTTATTGTTATCTCTTCCCCTTGAAGTTTTCCCCTAACAAGTATGTATGTCCTTCTTTATCTTTTGATTGTTCTTTGTTTGAAGTTCACATTGTTTGCTTTTTTTTCTGAGTTCCTGTGGCATGCAAGACTGTTTTTCACCCTTTTATTTTCAGGCTATGAATTTCTTTTTGAGTTAAATGTGTTTGTTCGATGTAGCATATTGTTGGATCTTGATTCTTAATCTATTCTGCCAGTCTGTTTCTTTTGACTGGTGAATTGAGGCCAATTGCATTGATGGTTATAATTGATATATATTGGCTTATCTTTGTCATGTTATTTTTCTATTGGTGGTTCCCTACTTCTCCCCTCTGTGACATTGCTTGCCCTGCTTGATGGTTTCTTTCTATTGTTGTTCTAGAAACTGTGATACTTCCTAAACTCTCTGTCTAGAATGTCTTTCAGTACTCTTTGTAGGGTTGGTTTGGTTTTCATGAATTTCTTCAGTTGCTCTTTGTCATGGAAGTATCTTATTTATCTGTTAATTTTGAATGGTAGTTTTGCAGGGTCCATCAACATGGGTTGGAAGTTGTTTTCTTTCAGGACTTGGAATACTTCATTCTCAGTTTGTCTTGACATGATGGTTTGCATTGAGAAGTCTGTTGTGATTCTGATGGGCTTTCTTTTATAGGTGATCCATTCCTTTTCTCTAATGGCTTTTTACATTTTGTTATTGTGCTGAGTTTTTAGGATCTTGATTATTATATGTCTTGGTGCAGTTTTATTTTGGTCATGGCTGTTCTATTTGCTTCATTTACTTGTATGTCAAATTATTTATGCATGCTTGGGAAATTTTGTGCCATTATTTCTGTGCTGTCTCCAGCTTTCTCATTGACCACAGTCAAGCTTATGTTACTTTCCCTTGCTTTATGTTGTAGCTGTTGGAGTGATCTTTCATAATCTTGCTATTTTAAAGATATCTTTCTTTTCATGATCACTAGCTACAATTCTGTCTTCAAGATCTGAAATTCTATCTTGAAGATCTGAAATTCTATCTTGTCTTTCATTCAATCTTTTGCATAGTCTTTCAGTGGATGTTTTTACTCTTTTGGATTTCTACTTGGATTTGTTTCATGGATTCCATTTTTTTCCTATGTTGGATATTTTTTGTTTCCATCATTTTTATAAGTTCATTTATTCTTTTATTTGTGTTTTCCTAATATCTTTGATTGTTAGCATCATTTCTTTTCGCACTTGAGAAATTATTTTCTCTATAACCTTTTCCACTTGTTTTTACACTTCTGTGTTATCATTTCCAAAAGTTCTATTTCTTCTTTTTATTTGAAAGAGAATAAAACAAAAGAGAACAGAACAAAGCAAATCAGAACAGAACAATGCAATCAACACAGCACTTCACAACAAGACAAGTGGATATCAACAGTAGCTACCGTAATGTCTCTTTTCTTTGAAATAGTTGAGCATATCTTCATACACAATAGCATCAAACATAACAAAATAGTATAAAACCATTCAAGAGAATGAAAATATTATAGGACATTCAAAACCAATTAACCGATAATGAACAATGGCTACTATAATATCTCATTTTCCTTAAAAATTTGTTTATACTATCACACATATTAAAATCCAATAATACACAACTTGGTAGAACCAATGGAAACAGAAGAACATAAGCTTGGTAGGACTTCAAAGCAAGAGGATATTAAATCAGCAGTGGCTGCCATAATGTCTTGTTTTCTTCAAAGTAGCTGTTTATACCATCACACATAATAAAATGAAACCAAACAGGATAAAACCATTCCAACTAATGAATGAGAATATTATAAGACTTCAAAGCAATATAATGGGGAACCATGATTACCATAAAATCTTATGTACTCTTACCATTTCTTACACTAGGGAGACTATATGGTATTTATATATGTGAGTTTGATTTATTTCACTTATAAGTATGGCCTCAAGTTGCATCCATTTATTTATAAATATCTCGATGTGATCATTCTTTATAGCTGAGTAGTACTCCATTGTATAAAAATACCACATCTTTTTTATCCATTCCTCAGTTGATAGACACTTAGGTTGTTTCCAAGATCTGGCTATTACAAATTGTGCTGTTATATACATGGGTGCACATATATCACTGTGGTATGATGTTTTCAGTTCTTTTGGGAATATGCCTAGAAGTGGAATAGCTGGGTCAAATGGGACCTCCAGACCCAGCTTTTTGAGAAATCTCCAGACTGACCTCCACAGTGGTTGCACCAGTCTACACTCCCACCAACAGTGTAGAAGAGTTCCTTTTTCCCTGCCTTCTCTCCAGCATTTGTTTTTGGTGATTTTTTTTTTGTTGTGTTTTTTGTACCGGGGATCGAACTCATGACCTCGTGCTTGCCAGGCAGGCGCTTAAGCCACTGAGCTAAATCCCCGGCCCTGGTGATTTTTTTTTTTATCCTGGCCATTCTTTCTGGAGTGAGATGGAATCTCAGTGTGGTTTCAATTTGGATTTCTCTAATGACTAATGATGCTGAACATTTTTTCATGTATTTATTTGCATTTGTATTTTACCTGAGAACTGTGTGTTCATCTCAGATCCCTATTTTTGGATTGGGTCTTTGAATTTTGGGGGTCTGATTTTTTTAAATTCTTTAGATGTTATAGACAGAAGTCCTTTGTCTGAGGGACAGTTCACTAAGATTTTTTTCCCAATTTGTGGGTTTTCTTTTCACTATGTGGGAGATTTCTTTCGACATGCAGAAACTCTTTAATAAGACATGATCCCAGTTATTGATTCTGGGAAGTATTTCCTGTGTGGTTTGATTCTTGTTCATGAATTCTCTACCTACCCCTATGTCTTCAAGATTTCTACCTACTTTGTTGTCTTCCAACAGATTTAGTGTTTCTGTTTTAATATTTAGATCTTTGATCCATTTATACTTTAGTTTAGTACATGGGTCTAGTTTTAGTTTTTGGCACATGGAGAGCCAATTTTTCCACCACCAGTGGACGTGTTTGTCCCCTTTATCAAAGATAACATGGCTGAGTGTGTTTGTAGTTGTAGTTATGTCTTCTAATCTAGTCCATTGATCTTCCGGTCTGTTTTTAATCCAGTACCATGTTGATTTTATTGCAGTAGCTTTGTAGTATAACTTTGAGTCAAGGATTGTGATGCCTCCTGCCTTGCCTTTGTTGCTTAGAATTGCCTTTGCTATTCTAGGTCTCTTCTGATTCCACATGAATTTTAGGAGTGATTTCTCTAGATCTATGAGGTATGCTAATGGTATTTTGATTGGGATTGCATTAAATCTGTATAACAATTCTGGGACAATGGCCTTTTTCACAGTATTTATTCTTCCTACCCATGAACAAGGGATGTCTTTCCATTTTCTGAGGTCCTCTTCGATTTCTTTTTTTATAATTTTCCCTGAATAGATCTTTTACTTCTTTTGTTAGATTGATTTCCTAAGTATTTCATTTTTTTGGATGCTAATGTGAAGGGTGTAACTTCTCTTATTTCTCTCTCAGTGATTTTGTTGTTAGTGTATAGGAATGCTATTGATTTTTGAGTATTGACTTTGTATCCAGCTACATTCCTGAATTTATTTATTATACCTAGGAGTTTTTCAATGGAGTTTTGGGGGTCTTCTATGTAGAGTATCATGTCATCTGCAAATATCAGAAAGCTCTATTTCTTGACTTCCAATTTTGTGTATCTGTTTGGCTCCAGACTTTTCCTAAGTGCACTTGGGGTCTGGGTTCTGTTTTGGTTCTGCACCTTGTCTTTTTCTACTTTTTCTTTTATTTTGTTTTCCATGTTGATGCTTACCAATGTCTTATGATAGATAGTTTTATTACTAGTATTGAGGCTTACCTAGGAGATGTCTGTTCTCCAAGGAAGTCCTTTAGTTTTAGATGGTTCTTTATAGCTATCCCATGAATCTACCTTCCAAAGTTGTAAAGGATAAAAATTTACTATTTGGCTCAACATGCAATTATTTGACCCTGGGCTTTGGTGATGATTATGACTCCACCCCCAGTCACAGTGTTATCATACAGGGGGAATAACTGATTATAACATGTACCCCATCCTGGCTAAAATAGTACAGATACAAATAACAGTTTCAAGTATGGCTTAATTACTGACAAACTGTGGTAACCATTAACCTGCTACCTCTGACCACAGGGACAAACTCTAAAGTTACATAACAAAATCAAGCATATGGCATGTACTCTGATTCAGTGATTTTTCCCATTAGTGGAGATTTTACCCTTCGGAAGGGGGTAGGGGGTTAAGATGAGTAGGGCTAGAATAGTGAATGAGGTCAAATACAGTACAGTCAAGACCGGAGGTCAAAAGATGGTCCCCTGAGTTTTGGGAAACTCAAGGACACAGGAGGGAAAGAATGAAATAAAAATAATGAAATAAAAAGGAGTCATCAGAAAGGGAAGGGACAATGTTTACTCACTTGAAAGTTCAAATTCAAGAAGTAGTTGAGGAAAGAGAGAAAGAGTGTCAGTAGAAGAAATGAGAAAGGTAAGAAACCTAAATAGTGATTAAAAAGGAGGAAGAAAGAAAAGGAGAATGAAAAGGAAAAGAAAAAAAGAAAAAAAAAAAAAAGAAAAAGGAGATCAGAGGAAAAGAGAAAAAAAAAGCCTAAAAAACATGAATAACCACAAATATAAAACAAAAAAAGACAGCATCCAACCAGACAGGAAAGAGATAGCTAATAAACAAAGAAGGGAGAATAAAAGTAGTAAAAGACCTTTGGTGTTTACAGTTCTGTGACAGTGTCTGTGTGAGACCCCAGGAACGTGCTGGGTGGGGAGCTGATCTTGGCCTCTGGAGGTGGGAACCAGGACTGGTCTCCTATCAATGCAGCTGTCCAGAGCCCAATGGCTTGCTCCTCTTTTGCTTCAGATTACTCTGCCCACCAAAGGTGTGTGTCCACTTTTTAAATTTCTCATTGTATTAATTTGTGTCTGTTCTTTCCTTTTCTGGTAAGATCAGTTAAGGGTTTTTCTATTTTGCTTATTGTGTCTTTCAAAGAATCATGGTTTTATTTATTTTTTTCAAGACTGAGTCTCCCTATGTAATTCATGCTGGCCTTGAACTCATCACATAGCCAACTCTGGCCTTGAAGGAGTGGTGATCCTCCTGTTTCAGCCTCCTGAGTGCTGGGAATACGGTATTTCATCATGCCTGGCATGAACCATCTCTTTGATTCGTTGATTCTTTTTTCTTTTTTCGGTCTCAATTGCATTAATTTCTGTTTTGATATTTATAATTTTCTTCATTGTACAAGCTCTAGGTTTGGATTATTCTTATTTTTCTATGACCATGAAATGCATTGGTAAGTTATTTATTTGGGATTGTTGTATATTACTTTTTTAATGTATACATTCACTGTTGTAAAGTTCCCTTGTTGAACTGCTTTCATCACGTCCCATAAGTTCTGGTTTATTGTACTGCCATTGTCATGTAATAAAAGCCAAACATGGTGGCAAATGCGTGTGATCCCAGTACTCAGGAGGCCAAGGCAGGAGGGTGCTGTGAGTTCAAGGCCAGCCTGAACTGCATAGTGAGGCCCTATATCAAAAGAAAAAGAAAAGGGAGAAAAAAAGAAAAAGAGAAAAGTAGGAACTGTGTTAGTTCTCCTTTAATTTGCTCTGTAACCCATTGGTTACTCAAGAGTGTGTTGTTTAATTTCCATGCATATTTTCATGGTTTCTGGTGTTTCTTTTGCTATTTATTTCTAATTTCATTACAATGTGAGCTGATTATATGCATAGCAAAAAAAATTTTTTTTGGTAACAGGGATTGAACTTGCAACCTTGCACTTGTCAGGCAGGCACCGTGCCACTGGGCTATATCTCCAGCCCTGCGTGGCAAAATTTTGATTCATTTGCATCTGCTTAGCCATGCTTTGCATTAGAGAATGTGCTTTTTGGCCAAAAAGAATGTGTAGCCTTTGTTGGGTTGAACAGTGTGTATGTATTTTTCATGTCCATTTGTTGGAAGGTGTGGCTGAACTCTGATATTCTTGTTGCCTTCTGTTTACTTGATCTATTTTTGATTGAGTGTATTGAGATCCACCCCTATAATTGTATTGATGTTCATCTGATCTTTTATGTTCATTTGAGTTTGTTTTACGGAGTTGAGTGCACTGTGGTTTGGTGCATATATGTTTATAGTTATAACCTCTGCCTTTGAATAATTTCTTTAACCAATATGTAATGTCCTTATTTATCTCTTTAGATCTCCTTTGGCTTCAAATCCATGTTTTCTGAAATAGGATAGCTACTAATTCTTGTTTTCAAATTCCCGTTGGAATCCTTTGATTTTTATTATATACATTTTACTCTGTTAAATTTTTTCTTAAGTTTTTTTAAAATTATAAATGGTTTATATAAAGTAGAAAGAGGGCTGGGAATATAGCTCAGTGGCATAAGTGCTGGCCTGGCAAGGGCAAGGTCCTGAGTTCCAGTCCTGGTACCAACCAACCAACCAACCGACAAGCAAACAAAAACGTAAAAAGAACAGCACAGTGACCTGTTATATGCGCATCACTTGGGTACATCAGCTTATTTTTTTTGACAGGGTCTTGCTTTGTAGTACAGGCTGGTCTTGAACTCATTACATATCCCAGGCCAGCCTCAAACTTGCAGCAGTTCTCTTACCTTTGCCTCTCAAGCACTGGGATTACAGCCATGTGTCACCATGCCCAGATTTTTTCTGTTAAGTTCTTTTAATTTTTCTTCCTTTTTCTTGAGACAGGGTCTTGCTATATAATTCAAGCTGGCCTTGAAGTCACTGTCTAGTCCAAGCTGGCCTTGAATTCATGATGATCCTCCTGTCTCAACCTCCTAAGTGCTGAGGTTACAGGCATGTGCCACCAAACCTGGTTAAATTGTTTATTATATACAGCATACTAGTGAATGTTTTTCTTGATCCATTCCACATCTTATGATTAGCAAGATGAATCCATTTACATTGATATTTATAACTGATACATATTGACTTATTGCTGACACTGTATGAATTCCCTATTGCTGTTTTGCTTTTTTTCCACCTTGTACATAATTGTTAGCAGTACCTCATGTATTCATTTCGTTGGACTTTTTGGCATTGTTAGCTTCACTGTCTCTTAGAATATCCTTGAGAATTTTTTGGAGCATTGGTTTGGTGGTCATAAATATCTTTAGGTTTCCTTTATCATGTCAGTGTCTTATTTTTCCATCAGTTTTGAAAAGTAATTTTGTAAGATTCCAAAGTCTGAATTAGAATGTGTTTTCTTTAATATCTTGAAACACTCTCTTTGCTCTTCATGCTCTCTTTGCCTTTAAGATGTTGAGAAATCTGTTGTAATTCTAATAAGATTTACTGTATAGGTGATTTGTAGCTTTTTTGTAGCAGCATTTAAGACTCTGTTCATGTATTTCTGGTAATCATTATGTTGCACAGAGTGTTTTTGCTTCTTTTTATTTTTTCTGATCATGGCTGCTTGGGGTTCTATGTGCTTCATTTATCTGTATGTTAAATTATTTTTCCATGCCTGGAAATTTTCTGCTATTACTTGTGTAAATGCTTTTTGGTTATATTCTGATTGTTTGCTAATTTCAAATAATCTTATATCATTCCTGTTTGAGTCATCGAGGATGTTTTTTCATGTTCTCTTGTTTTTTTTTATTTTGAAGAGAATAAAACCAAAAGAAATAAAACAGAATATAGTTAATCAAAACAAAACAATGAATGTGATACAAGACTTCAAAGTAAGATAAAAAGAAATCAATAATGGCTATCCTAATGCCTCTTGTTATCTTCAAAATAACTGTCCATACCATCAGACATAATAAAATCAAACAAAACAGAACAGAGTAAAACCAACCAAAGCAAAACAATGAAAGCAATACAAGGCTTCAAAACAAGACAATAGAAATACAACGATGGCTACCATAATATATCTTGTTATTGTCAAAGTATCTGCTTATACCATCAGACATATTAAATCAAACAAAACAAAGTGGAATAAAAACCAATCAAAACAAAACAAAGCAATATTGGGCTTCAAAACAAGATAATAGGAAATCAATAATGGCTGCCATGATATATTTTTTATTTTTGAAATAACTGTCCATACCATCAAATATAATAAAATCAAACAAAACAAAACAGAATAAAACCAAACTAAACAGAATGATGAAAACAATACAGGTTTCAAAAAAGGATAATAGAGTAACAATGGCTACTGCCTTCCCTTTCTAGACTCTTTCTCTCCTTTCACTTTCACAATATCTATTGTGCATTTTGGATCCTACTAACTCCTTTAGTTTTTTTTTTTTTTGAAGGTAGTAAAATACAACAAAATAAGACAGAACAAAGCCAATCAAAACAATGCCGTGAAATTGGTACAGAACTTCAGGGCAGGATACCAGGATAATAGCAATAGGTTCCATAGTATATCTTGTTATCTTCACAATAGTTGTCCATTCAATCAGGTATAGCAAAATCAAACCAAAAACAGAACATAATAAAGGCTATCAAAACAGAATATTGAATAGAGTAAGACAATTTATCAGAACAAAGAAAAACAGTGAAAACAATATTTGCCTTCAAAGAGAAGATAGACGGAAATCCCCTTTATTTGCTATATTGCATACGGTCATCCTCCCAAGAGACGCTCCCACCTCTGGCCTCAATACAAGCATTTAGTTACTTTATGTGCCTCAGCTGCTATCAACTCTGCTGTCCTTGACACCTTCCAGCTGTTACACCAGGGAGGGCGGGGAGGGGTGGAGATGGGATGTTTGATTCTCAGCCCTCGTGCTGGTAGGCTCATGGGAGACAGACACTGACTTGTTCTCTTCCTGGCACTCCTGCTGCTCACTCACGCCACTGCTTACCAGGAGGGAGGACTTGTTGCTTTCTTGTTCAGCCCCCCAAGTTCCAACATGGCTGGATCCTGGAAGATACTGACTTGTTCTCTTCCTGGCACGCCTGCTGCTCACTCAAGCCGCCTCTTACCAGGAGGGAGGACTTATTGCTTTGTTGCTCCTCCTTAAGTTTTTTATACTAGGGAGCCATGATGTTCACCCACATGACTCTGAATCATTTTACCCATGAGCATGATCACAGGTAGTATCCATTTACCTGCAAGAGCCTCAGGTTATCTTTCTTTATAGCTGAGTAGCTTTCCATTGTATAAAAGTGTCATGGCTTTCTCACCAATCTGCAGTTGATAGGCAAGCTACTCCTACTTTTTTTTTTTGGTTCCTTGTCATATAGAACATTGTTTTCTGTCCTTTTACTTTTAGTCTATGAATTTTCTTTCGAGTTAAATGTGTTTCTTGAATAAAACATATTGATAGACCCTGTCTCCTGATCCATTCTGCCTGTTTCTTTTTATTGGCGAATTGAGGCCATCTATATTAATCGTTATGGCCAATGTGCACCAGCTCATCTCTGCCAAGCTATTTTCCTGCTGTTGGCTGTCTACTTTTCTCCTCCATTCCACTGTCTGCCCACTTGGTGATCTCCCTCTGCTGCTATTCCTGGAACCATGATCTTTTTTTAATCTCTCTCTAGAATGTTCTTCAGTATTCTTTGTAGGGTTGGTGTTCTTGTATTTAGAACTTTCATATGGACTGACATTATTTTCTATGCTGGGCATTCATGTTTTGCTTTTTTAAAGATTATTTTTTATGTTTTTTTTTTTTACCTCCATAGCTATTTATTACTGTTTTCTCTAGACTTGCTGATGACTTGTTTCTTTACAGTTATTATGTGATTAGTTGTATCTTCTTTAAGTTCACCAAGCACCTTATAGAACAATTTTACCTCCACTGGTATCCTTTTAGTGTTATCTCCTATATAGTTTATCATTTCTTCACTTCAATGCCCTTCGTGCCAATTTTGAGGTAGTTGGGAGGTTTTGGATGCTTTTTACTGCCTTGTCTTTCCTGTTTCTGCTTCTTGTGCTGGGGTTTGCAACTTCTTTGGCCTCATTCTTAGGGAGTGAGCCACAGTTTTCTTTGTGATCCCTCAGGCAATTCAATAATTAGCATAGAAAGAAATGCAATTGATGGGTACTACCCCATTTGTATGGTATTAAATTCAGCAACAGTGGCATCAAATGTCAGCCAGATAATGATAAGCCCTAGGAACCAGTCATGAAGAGTCTGTTATCAAAATAAAGAGGACTCTGTTTTTAGGGAAGACAATTTTCCTCCGTTATATTGACTTGTAGTAATTCTGAGTACTGATTTCTTTTTTTTTTTTTTTTTTTTTGGTACCGGGGATCGAACTCACGACCTTGCGCTTGCCAGGCAGGCGCTTAAGCCACTGAGCTAAATCCCCGGCCCTGAGTACTGATTTCTGTTGCGTATTGCCAACAGTGCTAGATTTTAGGCATTCTATTAGACCAAATGCTTTTTCCTAAAGCACTGCCCCCTCTGATGACTTCTCCTACTGAACCTTGTCTCCCACCAGAGAATACAAGCCCCATGATCTTAGTGGTCCGAGCCTAGGGATCCCCACGTGTCTCAGAAGATCCTTACCATGCCTGTCCCCTCAGGCTGTCTTTGTGGAAGAGTATGACTTCAAGCCTGCAGGAAAACTCTCCTTCTGGGTGTTGGTCTCTGCTTTGATCAGGTTGCTGTGTTGTTAACTCTGTTGCATTGTGCTTTAGATAACTGAGGCACTGGAGGTAGGTTATGCAGTTCCCGGGTCCTCCTGGCACAAATGTAGGGGCTCAATGGTGGCAGTGTTGACTGAAGGCAGAACTTGAGTTTCCTGGGTCCAGCATGGGGCCCAGTAGGCATCAGCATTGGCTGGGAGTGGGGTGTGCATTTCAAATCTGGCACTGGAGCTAGCTTATAGTCTGCAGTGGCAATACACAGGTTTATTTCTGCACTGCCCATCGATTGGTTTGTATGCCTGCATGCTTTGATTACTGTGATCCTGTGACAATTTTCATATCAGGAAATGTGGAACTTGAAATTTAGTTCTTCAATCTACTTTTCTCTTTATTCTTTCAGTATTTTCTTTTTGTTTTGGAGCACTTGACAGTTCGATTATAATGTGTCAAAGTAAATTTTCTTTGAAATTATTCAATTTGGAGTTTAACAAACATATATTTTGTATTTTTCATCCAATGTAGGATGTTTTTATTCATTATTTCTTCAAATGATCGCCTTGACACTTCTTTTCTTGGTTCTTCTTGGGAATCATAAAATTCACATTTTTTTCTGCTTGATTATGCCCCACAGATGTGTTAAGCTCTTGTCACTTTTCATCAATCTAATTTTTCTCAGAATAGATTTTGTTAATATTTTTCTTTGAACAGGTAATACTTTTTTATGTCTTATGTTTTCTTTTTTATGGGAAGCTAGACATTCAAATCTTATTATGTCTTAACTCAGGAGATCCAAGTCTCCTCTTTCCCTAGAAATTGCTGGTTTCAGTTATATTTTGTACTGTTGGAGACTGTCTCTGAACTGGAGGATCAGGGTACGCCCAAGGCCTCACATTCAATGGTAGGTAGCAGCAAAGAGCACAGGGCCCCAGTAATTAGAGATCAGGTTCCATCCTACCCATCCTGACCCCTGCAAGCTGTGTGCTGCTTCCTGCACCTGGGTTGGGTGTTGGTGGATGGGTAGCTGCTACTATTCTAACAGCTAAATTGACTGAAACTACCCATATTTAACCAATCAAGGGTTCCCCTGGAGATTGAAGGCCACATAAGAGACTCTCTTGAGTTCTGTTGTATTAGGCAAGTTCCTCCAGCATAATTATTGTCTAAATGGGAAAATGGATTTCTGGCATTCTTTACTCCTTTATTTTTCCAGAATCTCTTTAATTTGTTTTTATGATGTTTGTCTCACTGTTGGCATTTTCATTTGATTTGCACATCATTTTCCCAATTTCTTGTAGCTTTTTGCCAGTCTTTCACTTTATCTATCTGAGCATGTTTAACACAGTTCTTTTAAAATCACTGCCTAGTAAGCCAACGCTTTTCTTCAGGGAACATGACTAGGGATTAATTTTATTCCTTTGAATGGACTGTTTTTTCCCAATTTTGTTTTGCTTTTGTTTTTAGTATGCCTTGTTGTCTTCATTTAAAAGTGAGCATGTGAAAACATATTTCTCCCAGTTTTTCCAGACTTGTGTGAAGCAACTTCACTAATTAGCAGGCTCCTGTGCTTTAGGGTTAGCCTGGAGTGAAAACTCAAAATAGTCTCAGTCCTTCCTGGGCATAGGTGTCTCTCTCCCCATCATCAAATTTGTCTTGTCTCAGTTTCTTTTGGGGCTCGCATGTTCTGTTATATCTTCTGCCCACAATTTCCAGACATCCACAGTTCTGTATTCCCTGTAGTTCTGCATGACATGATGCCTGTCACTGCCTTCTGCTAAACTGCAGTAAAAACCGTGAGCTCTGAGTTCATACAAGACAAAAACTAGTTCCTTTAATAACCTGCAAAAAGATTAGAATGCCACAAATATTTTCTATTTTGTTCCTTCTGGATTGAGAATTATAGTGTCAAATGGGCCTTTCTTCTTTTTTTTAATTGTAAAGAGAATAAAACAAAAGAGGGCAGAACAGAGCAGATCACAATAGGACAACATAGGCAACACAGTACTTTACATTAAGACAACCAGACATTAACAGTAGCTATCACAATATCTCTTTCTCTGCTATAGTTGAGCATAGTTTCAAATACAATATCAAACATAACAAAATAGCATAAAGCCATTCAAAGAGTGAAAGAATTACAGGGCTTTCTGAACCAAATAACAGAGAATGATCAATGGCTACTATAATATCTCATTTTTGATAAAAAATTTTTTGTTTATCATATTCAAATCCCAATAAGACACAATGTGATAGATAGAACCAATGGTAGTAGAAGAATAGAAGCATGGTAGGACTTCTAAGAAGGATGATATTAAATTAGCAAAAGCTGTTATAAGTTTTGTTTTCTTCAAAACAGCTGATCATACCATCACACATGATATAGTTAAACAAAACAGAATAAAACCATTCCAACTGATGAATGAAAACATTGAAAGGATTCAAAGCTATGAGATGGGGACTCATGCTTACTATAAATTCTTATCAACTCTCATACTAGGGAGACTATACGGTATTTACACATGTGAGTCTGGTTTATTTCGCTTATGAGTATGGTCTCAAGTTGTGTCCATTTATTTATAAGTATCTCAATGTGATAATTCTTTATAGCTGAGTAGTACTCCATTGTATAAAAATGCCACAACTTTTTTTATCCATTCCTCAGTTGATGGGCACTTAGGTTGTTTCCAAGATCTGGCTATTACAGATTGCGCTGCTATAAACATGGGTGCACATATATCACTGTGGTATGATGTTTTCAGATCTTCTAGGAATATGCCTAGAAGTGGAATAGCTGGGTCAAATGGGACCTCCAGACCCAGGTTTTTGAGGAGTCTCCAGATGACCTCCACAGTGGTTGCACCAGTCTACACTCCCACCAACAGTGCAGAAGAGTTCCTTTTTTCCCACAGCCTCTCCAGCACTTGTTGTTGGTAGTTTTTTCTATCCTGGCCATTCTTTCTGGGGTGAGATGGAAACTCAGTGTGATTTTAATTTGCATTTCTTTAATGACTAATGATGAACATTTTTTCATGTATTTATTTGCCATTCATATTTGTTCATCTGAGAACTGTGTATTCATTTCAGATGCACATTTTTGGATTGGGTCTTTGAATTTCGTGGGTCTGATTTTTTTTAATTCTTTGTAAGTTCTAGACAGAAGTCCTTTGTCTGAGGGACTGTCCATTAAGATTTTTTCCCAATTTGTGGGTTTTCTTTTCACTCTGCTGGAAATCTCTTTCGACATGCAGAAACTCCTTAGTAAGATATGGTCCCAGTTATTGATTCTGGGAAGTATTTCCCATGCAGTTTGATTCTTGTTCATGAATTCTCTACCTACCCCTATATCTTTGAGGTTTTTACCTACTTTGTCTTCCAACAGATTTAGTGTTTCTGTTTTAATATTTAGATCTTTGATCCATTTAGATTTTAGTTTAGTACATGGTGATAGGCATGGATCTAGTTTTAGTCTTCTATATATGGATAGCCAATTTTTCCAGCACCATTTGTTGAAGAGACTGTCATTCTTCCAGTGAGCATGTTTGGCCCCTTTATCAAAGATAAGGTGGTTGAGTGAGTTGGTGGTTGTGGTTGTATCTTCCAATCTATTCCATTGATCTTCAGGTCTGTTTTTATTCCAGTACCATGTTGGTTTTATTACTGTATCTTTGTAGTATAATTTCAAATCAGGGATTGTGATGCCTCCTGCCTTGCCTTTGCTGCTTAGAATCGCCTTTGCTATTCTAGGTCTCTTCTGGTTCCAGATGAATTTTAGGAGTGATTTCGCTAGATCTATGAGATATGTTAGTGGTATTTTGATTGGGATTACATTGAATCTGTATAGTAATTTTGGGAGAATGGCCATTTTCACAATGTTTGTTTTTCCTATCCATGAACAGGGGATATCTTTCCATTTTCTGAGGTCCTCTTCGATTTCTTTTTTCAGGGTATTATAATTTTCCTTGCATAGCTCTTTTACTTCTTTCGTGAGATTAATTCCTAAGTATTTCATTTTTTTGGATGCTAGTATGAAGGGTGTGGATTCTCTTACCTCTCTTTCAGTATTTTTGTTGTTAGTCTATAGAAATGCTATTGATTTTTGAATATTGACTTTGTATCCAGCTACATTGCTGAATTTATTATATCTAGGAGTTTTTCAATGGAGTTTTGGGGGTCTTCTATGTAAAGTGTCATGTAATCTACAAATAATGATAATTTAACTTCCTGTTTTCCTTTCTTTACTCCTTTTATTTCTCTCTCTTGTCTAATTGCTCTGGCTAGCATTTCCAGTACTATGTTGAATAGGAGTGGTGACAGGGGACATCCTTGTCTTGTACCTGATTTTAAGGTAAAGGCTTTCAGTTTTTGGCCATTTAATATGATGCTGGCTGTTGGTTTGTCTTAGATGGCCTTTATCATATTGAGGTAAAGACCATCTATTCCAATTCTCAGTAAGGTTCTTATCATGAATGAGTGTTGGACCTTATGAAAAGCTTTTTCTGCATCTATAGAGATGATCATGTGGTTGTTACTTTTGGCTCTATTGATATGGGGGATTACATTTATTGATTTATGTATGTTGAACCATCCCTGCATTCCTGGGATGAATACCACTTGGTCAGGGTGAATAATCTTCTTGATGATTTGCTGCGTCCTGTTTGCTAATATTTTATTGAGAATTTTTGCATCTATGTTCATTAGGGAGATTGGCCTATAGTTCTCTTTTTTAGTTGGGTCTTTCTCTGGTTTTCATACTAGACTGATATTTGCTTCCAGGAATGACTTAGGAAGAATTGCTTCCCTTTCAATTTCATTGAAGAGTTTCAGGAGTGTCGGCATTAAGTCTTCTTTGTATTTCTTGTAGAATTCTGCAGTGAACCCATCTGGGCCTGGGCTCTTCTTTGTTGGCAAGGTGTTAATTACATTTTCAATTTCAGTAATAGAAATTGGGTTATTCAGCAGTTTTACATCTTCCTGATCCTGCTTTGGTAGTTCATATGTATCTAGAAATCTGTCTATTTCTTCAGTGTTATCGAACCTATGAAAGTAGAGGTTTTCGAAATAGGTGTTGATGATCTTCTGTATTTCCACAGAGTCTGTGGTAATTTCACCTTTTTCATTCCTTATTGCATGAATTTAAGTTTTTTCTTTCCTTTTTAAAATAAGATTGGCCAGGGACTTATCAATTTTATTTATTCTTTCAAAGAACCAACTCTTTGATTCATTGATCATTTGTACTTTTTTCTTAGTCTCTATTGCATTAATTTCTGCTCTAATTCTTATAATTTCCTCCCTTCTTTTGGCTTTGGTCTTGGCTTGCTCTTCTTTTTCTAGATGTTTGAGTTATAGCATCATGTTTTTTATTTGTGTTCATTCTGTCTTCCTGATGTGGGAACTCAGTGCAATAAATTTTCCTCTGAGGACTGCTTTCATTGCATTCCACAATTTCCCATAAGTTGTGTTTGTATTTTCATTTACTTGTAGATATTGTTTAATTTCCTCTGTGACTCACTGATTGCTCAAGAGTGTATTACTCAGTTTCTATGTGTTTGTGAAGTTTTTGCAGTTGCTTTTATCGTTAATTTCTAATTTCATGGCACTATGATCTGATAGCATGCATGGGATAATTTCAATTCTTTTGCATTTACTTAAATATGTTCTGTGGGCTAGTATATGGTCTATTTTAGAAAATGTCCCAGTACTGCTGAGAAGAATGTATATTCTGATGTTGTTGGATGGAAAAATCTATATACATCAAGTCCATTTGTTCACAGGTATGATTCAGTTCTGTTATTTCTTTGCTGATTTTCTGTCTAGTTGATCTGTGCCTCTGTGTCAATGGCGTGTTAAAATCTCCTGTTATAATTGTGTTACTGCTTATTTGACTTTTTATTTCTGTTAATATTTGCTTTATATAGCTGGGTGCTCTGGAATTTGGCGCATATATATTTACGATTGTTATCTCTTCCTCTTGAAGTTTTCCCCTTACTAGTATGTAATGACCTTCTTTATCTCTTTGGATCATTGAAGTTCACATTGAAGTTCACATTTGAAGTTCACATTGTCTGCAAACAGGATTGCTACTGCCACTTTTTTTTTTTGTTTCCTGTTGCATGAAGTACTGTTTTCCATCCTTTGACTTTCAGTCTATGGGTTTCCTTTTGGGTAAGATGGGTTTCTTGTAGACAGCATATGGTTGGAAGTTGTTTCTTGATCCATTCTGCTGGTCTATTTCTTTTGATTGGTGAATTGAGGCCATTTACATTAATGGTTATAACTGTTATATACTGGTTTATTGTTGACATGTTATCTTTCTGCTGTTGTATCTTTAGCTTTCCATTCTATTTAATTATCTACCTTGCTTGGTGGGTTTATCCTATGTGTATCTAGAATGTCTTTCAGTATTCCTTGTAGGGTTGGTTTTGTGGTCATGAAATTTTTCAGCTGTTCTTTGTCATGGAAGTATCTTATTTCTCCATCCATTTTGAAGGACAGTTTTGCAGGGTATGTCAGTCTGGGTTGGAAGTGGTTTTCCCTTAGTATCTGAAATACTTCACTCCATGCTCTTCTTGACTTCATTGTTTGTGTTGAGAAGTCTGCTATGATTCTGATAGGTTTTCCTTTATAGGTGATCTGTCTTTTCTCTCTAACAGCTTTTAGTATTCTGTTCTTATGGTGGGTTTCTGGGATGGTGATTATTATGTGTCTGGGTGTAGTTTTATTTTGGTTATGGCTATTTGGAGTTCTATATGCTTCACTAATCCAAATGTCAGTTTCCATTCTCATGTTTGGGAAATTTTCAGCTATTACTTCTGTAAATATCCTCTTGATGTCATTTTGGCTGTTCCCTTATTTTTCATTTATCCCTATTAATGTTATTTTTCTTTGCATCATCTTGCAGCTGTTGAATTATTTCCTGATTCTTTGTTATTTTTAAAAGATCTTTCCTTTCCTGTTCACTAGCTGTGATCTTATCTTCGAGGTCTGAAATTCTATCTTCAGTTTCATTGGGGCGGTTTTTACAGCTTTCAATAGAATTTTTGATTTCCTGTATATCTCTTTGAATCTGCTTTATGCATTCTGTTTGTTTCTTATAGTGTTCATTCAGGGATTCTATCTGTTTGCTTTGTTCCTCTAATTTTTTAGCTGTGGCTTCACCAGATGTGTTCACTATTTCTTTCACTACTTTTATCATTTGTTCTTTTACCTGGGCTATTATTTCTAGTTTGAATTTCTCCATAGTTTCCCCTATTTGCTTCTTTATTTCAGTTGATATCATTTCAGTCATTTCAGGTGTATGGCTTCTATTTTCTTCTATGTACATGGCTCCCAGGCTTTCTTCAGATGGGCTGGTGATTTGAGCCTGCCTTTTGGTCTTTCCTTTTGTCATTTTTCTTTATTTCCTCAGTTTGAGTGGTGTTCCAAAGCTTCCTCTGTGTGTGTTGCAAATCTCCTGCACTCTCAGCTACTGGAGCAGTCTCAGCTACTCTGCAGGTACTTGGCCCCCTAAATTTAGACACAGAAGCAGGGTGTGGAGAACTGGAGCCAGAGAAACCCTCGGGGCACAATTCCCTGTCCTATAGGTGTGGCTATGAACTCAGCAGCTGGCAGTGCTGGTCGTAAGCTGTCTCCAGGCCAGCCCAATTGAGCCCAGAGTGGTCGAGCAAGGTTCCTGCCTCCTGGACTGAAACAAGGCCACTGAGCATGGTTGACTGAGGCCCTGCAATCTGCTGGACCCAATCCAGCATCCCAGTAGCTCCCCAGGAACTCAAAAGCCAGAATGTAGGTCTCCAACTTTCCCCAGGTCACTGGAACTCACCTCAGACAATCTCCACCTCTCTGCAGATTCTTGGCTTTCTTTATTGAGATGCAGAAGCTGGGCATGGAGAACTGGGCCTGGCAGAGCCCCTGGGTCCAAATGGGCCTTTCTTACCCTCTCCATGCCTTGGTGGGGAGGGGGTGGGGGAAGGGCAAGTAATCCCATGGGATTTTCTATATTGGTGGTGAAAATTCTAAAGATAAGCAATTACAAAGAAGAGTTTATGCCCAGTTCATTAGTCAAACCCACAACTTGAGTGTAACATCCTACCATGTTTGGTGCTGTTCCCTGTATCTTTTCGCCGTACACCTAACCTCTTAAATTCCTGTTTTGTACAGTTTTCAGAATTCTCATACTTGATAAGCAATAAATTCATATTTGTTTTCAAACAGGTTCACCCTTCTTTACTTTGGTCCTTTACTTTCTTTCTATCTTCACAGCACTTTGACAGCTACCATTCAATGTGGCTCTTGTAGCTCATAGTTAGAAAGCTTTATCCATGGCTTTTTGCTAATGAAGCAAATGTTCCACACACTTTGGAAAGAGTTCATATATTGTGTAATATAATGGTTAAATTATGAAAATTTAACCAATATATATTATCAAAATACTTGTTCTTCAATCTACATCTCAAATTCAGAGTATCCTGTTTTCTCTTTTACTGAAACCCTTGCAGAGGGCTCAGGTTTCCCACCTGGCAAATGATACACAGATACAAAAGTAAAATGGAGAGAATGTTCTGCAGTTGAGGAGCTCAGAGAAGACTCAGTGCTTTCTGGGAAACAAATGGTCATGAGCACTGAAGCTCAAGGCTTTTACTGGTATCAATCAGGGAGGTGGGTGGGGGTCATGGCACAGTGTTAGGGAAAAGAAACTTTGCAGGCATTGGCTCTAAGGAGAAACAGAGCAGTTTTGTACCAGGCATAGAGGCCCTCCAATTAGCATTCCAATGGATAGCTTGGTGTATGTAAGGCTGGTACCTTTCCTGCCAGGAAGGTGAGTCCGTGGCTTCACCTGAGATGATATCTCATATCTTAGCCCTAGTATGTCACAGGCTATTGCTTGAGCATGAGTGAGGGACAGTTCTCACCTGTGTGCTGCAAGGAGACATGTGGGCATCTCAGCTGAACTTGATCACATTCTTTTGGCCAATTAAGGGGACATCTGCTTTTATATAGCCAGTTCTGCATATCTCAGTGAGTAGGGTTGAAGTGAGGTCAGGGAAAGATGGAGGCAAAGGGCTTTGTTTCCCAGGAGAGTGCAGCTGGGCAGTTTCCACATTCCTTTCATTCTATAAATGTTCTCTGGAGGATTATTTAAATTTTAAAATAATTTTAAACTTAGAGACAAGTTAGTACAATAGTCAAAAGATTTCCTGTGTGCCCCTTATCACAAAGTTATTTCCAGGCTTTCTTTCATACATCCTTATAACTCTTTGCTCCAAAAGGGGGAATCTCAGCCCCCACTCTACTATTCCTTTGATAATCTGTCCAACCCTGGTGTGCTGTAATGAGACGTGTTTTACAGATGTAACCTGTACTTCTGCAGTAACAACTTCATTGTTGTAACTTCATTGCAGTAACTAGAGTTCAGTGCTGATATAGTTTTTTTATATATTAGACTTTCTAGAGTAATTGATTTTTCAGTTAATACTATGTTAATTAATTAAGCAAAGGGTGCTTATATAACACTAGGGATACATTGATTTTTGTCTTGAATCTAAATAGAACTTTCCTTAATTATTCAACTAAGTATTGTCTTTTCAAGTATATTAAATACTTTCTTTTTACTCTTATGGCCACAGAGATGTTCTCTCATAGCATTTCAATAGTTCTGATGATAGTATTTTTGGTGCTAGGTACTGAGTCAAGGACAATACTTTTATTATTTTATTTTTAATCTTTCAGTTTCATTCTAGCTTCACCAGTAAATCTAATTTATATCATGACAGACTATGACTCAGTGTTAGGATCTACTTCTTGCAATGAGAGAGAGACTTATTATGATTGAGAAAGTAAGATCTCTTATCTAGATGAACTTAAGTACAGGCTGGATGATAATCTTTCAAATATCAAGTTGTGAAAGAAATCCTACACAGAGTAGAAAATCATACAACGTATGATTTGTTATAACAAACTCTGAACTCTATGGTTTTTAAAAGAAATGTATAGAAGGAAGGTAGATTAGGTAGGACAAAATGCATCCTTTACCTTTATCTCACATTTTTCAGGACTAAATTACTGTGCTCTTAGTGTACATGTACATTTTCCCTTTAAAATTAGCCTTTGTTCTACTGAGAGGCACCAATATGATAAGGAAGACATTCTGAATATATCTTTAGGACTCACAATGACCGAAGATTATATGCCAAGTTCCTATAATAATGTGAAAGAGTTAACTGTAGAAATTTAAATGGTTGTTGATTTTTAAAAACTGAAATAGTACCTCTATCAACGGGTTTTAAAATGGCATGATACTCTTTGGATTCTGAAAAAAATTGAATGAAATTATTTCATTTAGATTATCCCATAGATAACCACATGTTAGTTAATAATATTTAGCAATATTGCCTGCTGACAGAAATTCTAAAGATAAGCAAAATTTTGCTTATGTTTAGATAATGATGATGATGATGATGATAATTCATCAACCTCAGGGCCAAAAGAGAAACACCAAGACAACATGCGGTCATTCACTAGGTTTTCTCTTGTCATTCTTTTCAGTGTTCCTCTTACTATCAGGTAAGTTGACTTTAACTTACATCAGATAAACTTGATACTTGTTGGTAGCATTTCCATATAGGTAAAGCTGAGTTTATAATAGTACTTTTCCTGGTTCTGCTAACGCTGGTAGTGTGCTTTGTAGTCACATTATATTTAATAAATTTTATATAAATGTTGGCTCTGATCTCTTTAGTGCATTTCTGGTCTTAATATGAAAATTTAAAGCAATGTACTCACTTCTATGTCAAATTTCTCTACATGAAAAAGGCATACACGTACAGAAGTGGTTTTTCTTTATTATAGGATCATACATAATAGCTTTGGAAATACTTTGATACTTGAAGAACCATACATTTTCAAAACACGCAGAGTACAAAATTCATTTAATTGGTTTTAAACCACTCCAGAAGGAAATACAGTGGCATTAGCAAATCGCAAGCTGAAACGTGAAAACACAGCTTCTTCTCTACTGTACCATGCAGTAGAGTTCTGGAAAAAACCAAAGAACAAATTTTTATTTATTTCAACATCTAACAAACAAACAACCGCATTTCTGAAACTTACAGTTTTGCATATTACTTGGTACTGTTTCACTATTTGCATTTTGAAAATGCCTGGAATCTTTCCTAAAAGATATTGGATTTCAAACTCATGTGATCTTTCTTTTGATAGTAAAATAGACTTCCCAATGGCAGGCAGCTTCATGGACCAGGGACCGTCTATAAAGCTGTCAATATATTGGATTCTGGTGATCAGAACCCCTCACTCACTGCTGCCGTGACTCAGGCATTGTTTTAAAAAGTCGTATCTTCTGCATTACAGTTATTGCCTACACCCTAGTAAAAATTCCAGTTTGTCACTCCAGTGATCAGTGATGTAGATGAGAACATGACATTTTGAGAACTATTTTTAAATCAAGGTAGGCAACTTCTTTCTGTAACTATGGAATCAACTGGCAGGCTATGGATAATTCTTAAACTATGCTTTCCAACGTGACAGCCATAAATTACAGATGACAGTTATACTTTTAAACTGTAAAAAGTAAAAATCTAGATTCTCACTCTAATCACATTTGAAGAGCCTGAGCCACATAAGGCTCACAGGCCCGTATTGGAAGGCACAGCCAGGGAACACATCTGGTACCACAGAAAACTCGGCTGGAGGGTGCTCTAAAGAGAGATGTTTTTCGTAATTGCTATGAAAGAAGCTAGCCTAATAGGAAGACCATCTAAATAGAATTAACAGAGATTGAACTTGGTCCTTGGATGTCCTCTTCCAGTAGCTACAGGATTTGGATAAAAAAAAATCACTTGCAACCAATTTGCATGTAGGCTTTGTTATGAGTTCTCATCAACTGTAAGCTTTATGGTTGCACAGTAAGAGTCACATTTCTGAGAATCTTGTTTAATTGGTCTGGGGATGAGAACTGTGAGTCCTATTTTGTGAACAAGTTTGAGAAGCACTAAATTAACCATAAATTAGCTCATTCAACCACATAAACATTTCTGTAGCTATAGAACTTTCACTGAAATTCGGGTGTTTCAGTGTCCTAAGGAATCACAGATGTCTAGTGGGAACTAATGTGGATGTGACATAGTTATCTGGGTAGTCCACAGGGGCAATCTAAGAAGTTGGAAATTTAGATAACCAGCAATCACAATCCATGACAAAGGGCAGGCAGTCTGCTCTGCTGAACTAAAATTTGTGTTGGAAAGAGAATACTATGAAGCAATCTAATCCCACTTATTCACAACTCAATTTTGGCAATTTACAGTAACAACTCACTTGTGCATACATACTCCCTAAAATCCTTACAGAAATTAATATAGTTCATCATTATGTTATGTCTGGAGTGTTTCAGTTTCAGAGAATAATCAATCATTAAAGAATGTCTCCACTTATTGTCTCTCCAGTTACAGTTTACACTCAGTTCCTGATTCTTTATAAGTAGCTCATTTTTATTATGAAAACATGTAAATATCTTTAGAATGACAGGTTATGGAGAAGGGAGCTATTTCAGACATTTATTTCATTTTATATTGTTTAAGTAAACATCTAGTTTTCCTTGCTAATTTTTGACATGAAACAGAACTACAAATATTTATATTAGTATTATCGTTCATTGCTCTAATTCTTATTAGGGAAAAAGAAACATTCAAGGTATAAAAGAATATTTTGCAAGTCAAAATAATCTATGTCAGTGATAATGCAGGCTGGATTTAGGATAACCTCATGCAGTAATACTTTGGCTTTCTAGGGAACAGTAAAAATGTGATTAAAATTATATTTTAATGTTATAAAACATTTGTTTGGCAAAAATGAAATGTTCCAAATTCTTGGCAGCTGTATTTTATGCCACTCTAATTTCTAGAATATGCTTTAACACAATATGATTATTGTCATGCATCTTTTACTTCCTTACCCTTTGAAACTGGTTGTGTTTCCACACTGACATTCTGAATAGGGTAAATATTTTCATAATTTGTGATTTAAAAAACAATTGTTAACTTTTGAAATCAATCAGTGGAGTGGGAGGGCTCTCTGAAATGCTGGAATTTGCTGCTGGTGCCCACAGTCCATCCCGGCCTACCTTGGTTGTGCGACGTCTCCTTAGCAGTGACACCGAGCCCACCACGCACTCAGCAGCATTGTCAAAGGCATCCGTGCTGGCAACTTTCACTGCTACGTCCCTGAATCAGCTCATGTTTATCCTGCTCAGAATTCTCTTCACTGTGTAAAGTATGGACGTGGTAGAGATTTTTGTGTAGCATTATTTAGCACTTAAAAAGAGAAGTATTGTGTAAGTTAAAAAATATAGTTTGATTTAATTTCATTATACTGGATATAATTTATTATATTTGAAAACGGGATATATAAATAATATGTGCTTTGGAAATGAAGTACTGCTCCATATACCTAACTGCTTTATTTTTTATAGAAATGATGCTGGGGTGTTCTTAACTCAGAGCAGTGCAAACACAGGACAATGATTCTCCACATTTAGCAAGAGAACTTGTGGAACAAGACGGCTGGGCTTGAGTCCCAGTGCTGCTGACCCGGTAGGTCCAGGTGCAGCCTGAGACTCTGCATTTTCAGCAAGTGCCAGCCGGAGACCATACTTTAAGAAGCATTGCTGGAGTAATGTAAAAATTTCAAGTTCACTGGAACTTTGCTTGTAGACATGCATAAACTCTATTAGTTTAGCTGATCATCAAGGTGCACACCTATAATCCCAGCATTCTGGGAGTCTGAAGCAGGAGGATCCTAAATCCCAGACCAGCGTGGGACACTTGGCAATTTATTGAGACCTGTCTCAAAATAAAAAATAATAACAATAAAAAAGGTTGGGGGTAGTTCAGTGTGAAGGTCCTGGATTTAATTCCCAGTATCACTAGATAAATAAATAAGCTTAATATGCATACGGTTCTTCTAAAGATGAATCAGTTTCAAATGAGAGGCCAATGTAAAAGAAAAGGACCAAGAGAAATTAGGGTCAAGAAGAAAATCAAAGCCAGTCCATTGGGCTGAGACCCATCCTGAAGCTGATGGAAGTCAAGCCTTAGGGTAATAACATATCTTTTGATCCGAGTGATGGTCACACAGCACTGTTTGTTATACAGGAAGAAATGGAAACAGCCAAAGTGCCATTTTACAAAAGCTACATCAAATAAACTATACTCATTTTTAATTTTTTTTTTTTTTTGAGACAGGGTCTCTCCAAGGTAGTTCAGCCTGTTCTTCAATTCACTATATAGACCACGCTGGCCTTGAACTCAAGGTGATTTTCTTGCCTCAGCCTCTCAAGCACTGGGATCACAGGTGTGCATCACCAAATAAATCTGCACAATATACTATGGTAGGTGCAAATATAAAGGATTTTAAAAGAGTTAGATTTATTTGAGCATTCTTATATGAAAAGTGTTTTTATACTTTTTTTGGAGGGGTACCAGGAGTCAAACTCTGGACATCACACTAGCCAGGCAGGCACTGTGCCAGAAAGTAAATCCCCAGTCCCCTACTTTTTATGCTTTACAAAGTAGATAGGGAGGCTGAAGCTCAGTGGTAGATCACTTGTCTAGCCTGTGTGAGACCTGAGTTTGAGCCCCGGCATTGAGGAAAAAGAAAAGAAAAAGTGAAAATACAGAAAAGATACATGATTTCTTTGAAGAAATATATACACTTTACAATTAATAATATACTATTCACATTAATGAAGTATATTTCCAATTGAAAGTATAATTATATATACTTATCTATGAATTCAGTACAATAAACATTGATGCAATCAATAAACATTGATTTTCTTTTAAAGCTATGCAATAAACTGTTATGACTAGTTCATCTCTGGAGGAGGATTGGTGAAGAAAATGTGGTTTCAATTATTAATTTATACTTATTTGTGACAGGTTAACTCTAGTTTAAACTATCAATAATTCATACATACTACAGTTACTATCATAAAATGGGACAGTAATAAATGTTGGCAAGGATATAGTTAAGTAAGAAACTCCATACAGAGTTGGTGAGTTGGAAAAGTGTACAGCCACTTTGGAAAATAGTGCATAATATTCTTAAAAAATGTAACACAAGTCTTCTACACAAGCAGCAATTCCATTAATAGGTGTATATGCCAGGAAAATGAAAACATGTATGTTCACAGGAACATTATTCAAAATAGTTTCTATGTGGAAATCACCCAAATGTTCATCAGCTGGTGGATGGGTGAGCGAAATGTGGTACCTTCTATTCTGTGATTATAAAAACCAGAAGTACTAATATATGTCATGTATGTAGATGAACCTTGAAAATATTAAGAATCTGGTCTCTGATTTGGCATATAAGAAATTTACAAGTCACTTTTTAGATCCATCTAAGAACTGTAGTCATAGTGTAAACCACTGTGCCTCAAATTAAAGTTACCCTACAGGTAGAAGCAAAGAATCACAGCTTACCCAGAGCAGATGCACAGAAGCAGAAAACTTTCTAGGGGCATTAAGCACAAGGAGATGGAAACCTAGTGGGTAACTGGCTAATTTGCTGGCGGGACAGTGTGGGGCTGGAGTAGGAGGAAGCTGTCTTAACAGAACCCAACGTTTTTCCAAGTGTTACCTCAAGGAATCCTGACTAGCTTTTCATGGTGAAGATCAGAAAAAAAAATCCCTTCAGATTCCCAACACAAGGAGGAAGAAAGTAGATGTTTTAAAATATGCCAAGAATAATTCCACTCTTAACAAGGCCTTCTTCAAGAAAACCAGCGGGGACTTCACCATAGCCTGACAGAGAAGCCATACCAGGGAAGGGAAATACCCAACCGGAGTGCTGTGGCTTCCTGTCTCCTTGAAGGGGGGTGGTGGGGGCCGAAGAGCACTTGGGAAAGTCAGCTCAAGGGCATGGGCTCTAAAACGCTGAGATCCGATCTCAGGGCTTCAGCGTGCTTCTCCACCATCTCATCAGTCTGGCTTGTGTCTAGTATCAGGGCACTATGGTGATAAGAACTCTGCACTCGGATAATATTTAATAAATCTGTAGGGAAACTTCCAAGCAACAGCAAAGACAAAATCAGGATGTGGGAGAATGTTTAGCCTCTGGACATACACAGTATAAACTAACAGCACTTTAGGTCAATTTTGCTCAGTTTACCCCATATATCATGTCTGACTGGTAACAAAAATTACAAAGCATTAAAAAGACAAAAATGCACTTTGAAGACACAGAGGAAGTATTGTAACCAAACTCAGATAAACGAGAATGTTAGAACTCTCAGATACAGAATTTAACACAACTAATATACTGAAGGATCTAATACATAAAGCAGACATCATACAAAAACATATGGGCAGTATAAGCACAGGCATGGAAATTTTAAGAAACAACAAAAAGATCTGGATATTAAAACTGTCATACTGAAGTATTCCAAAATGGGCTAATTATTAGAGGACACAGCTGAAGAATCTCTAAGCTTGAGGACATGTGAATAGAAGCTTCCAAAATGGAGGAGCTAAGAGAAAAAAGACAGGAAGTGGAAGAAGAAGAAAAGGAAAGAAAACAAAACAAAATACCCCAAGTAGAACAGAATATCCAGGAATTATGGGTCAACTACAAAAGCAATAAATACAAACAATGGGAAAACAAATAAAAGAAAGAGACAGAAAAGAAAGAGACAGTGATGGAGAATTTGCTAAAATTAATGTAAAACATGAAACTATGGATCTAGGAAGTTCAAAGAATCTGAAATATGATAAATATTGTAAACACCTATAAGTAGGTGTATTATATTCCAACTAAAAGAAAAAGAAAAACTTTGAAAGACTCCAGAGTAAAAGACACCTTAACTGTAGAGCAACAAAGATAAACATACAGCAGCCTTCTCAAATCATGCAAGCAGAAGAGACTCAAAATATTTGAAATATTGACAGAATAAACCAAATTCAGCAAGACAAATATTACATGTTTCCCTAATATTTGGAGTCTAAACAAATAAAACAATGACAACACCACCACCACCACCACCCAAGTATGAACCTGGAAAGGAACGGTCATTAGACTAAAGAAAGGGTAAGGAAGGGTAATTGGAGGTGGATAGGATCAAAATATGTCATATATATATAAATACCACATGGCAACACATGAATAGTTAACAGGCAATAATGAAATATCACTAACAAAAATACATTATAAAAACAGTGGAGAGAAATCCCACCAACCTGGAATACTATATTTTGTTAAATTATTCTTCAAATATGAAGAGAAAAACTTTCTTAGAGGACAAAATATTGAAGAATTTTTTTTTTTTTTGGCCTGTAGACTTGCCTTGCAAGAAAAATGTTGAAAAATTCTTTAGAGAAAAGTGAAAGTAAGTGAGAAAGGAAGCGCATTAGGGAAGAAATAAATGAAAGCAAAATAAAGTATTTGATTTTCTTAATCTTTATTGAGAAACAGTTTGGCCTTTTATTTATTTATTTATTTATTTATTGCGGGTTTTTTTTGCCTTCTATTTAAAAGAGTAAAAATTATGCAGCACTTACTCCCAGCACGGTGGAATTAAACTAGAAATCACAGAAAGGCAGTTTGAAGCATCAGGCAAAAATGAAATAAAAAATATTTGCGTCAAATAAAAATGGAAATACACAGAGGGTAGCACAAGCAATGTTTAGAGGAAATTTACAGCATTGCATGAATGTGTTACAGAAGAGAACAGATATAAAACTGGTCATCTAAATTTCCACTTTGGACCATTAGAAAAATGGGCAAACCAATTCCAAAGTAACTAGAGCAATGAAACAGTAAAAATGAAAGCAAAAATCAATGAAGCTGAAAACAAGAACGGAGAAAATCCATAGAATCAAATCTCTCTGAGGACATTTGAGCCAGATATGGATATGAAATATTAAAATACAAAAATCAGAAACTTTAGAGCAGCAGAAAGTAGACCTAGGCCTGAGAATAGAAACAAGGATTTACTGCAAATGGTCATCAGGGACTGAGGAATTTTGTTGAGGTGGCAAAAAATATTTTAGAACAATGTGGTGATGCTGTACGCATCCACATATATAAACTGAATATGAATTGTACACTTAAAGTTGGTGAACTTTAGAGTAAGTTATATTACGATAAATTTGTTAAAAATATCCATAAGCTTATCCAACAAGGGGAATTTTGAATATTTTTAAATTATATTTTTAAAAATAAATAGTAACTAATGGTTTCACGCTTTTGCTACTTCTATTTCCAAGAGAATCCAAGAAATACAAATGTTGAGTTTTTTATTTCCTGCAATACAATCAGAATTATCTTAAATAAGGCATGGATCTTGGGAAGTCACTTAGCAGTTTCACTTCGTGCTTGAATCCTAAGCTCCTCTGTTGTGGTTTGGAAGTGGTTTGAACGTGTCCCTCAAGAATTCCTGTGTTGCAATTTAATCCCAACTGTGAGTTATTACATGGGTGGAATTTAATGCAATGGCGTTTAGAGGTGGGCCTTTGGAGGTGATTAGCATTAGATAAAGCCATGAGGGTGAAACACCAGGATTGAATCCTGAGGACTTAACAACAAGAGTGAAAGACTAAAAGAGACACACACATGCTCTCTCTCTCTTGCCAGCTGATACCCTGCCAGCAGAACTCTGCCCGCAGGGAGGCAATATGGCTGTTAGGCTTTGCATCTTCAGAGCCATGAGCTGAAATATGCTTCTGTGTAAGTCACCCATTGGGTGATGTTGTTAGGGGCAACATGAAACACACTAATAACCCTCCTGCTTATCTCCATCCTGAGGAGACAGCTAAGTGGCTAGAAATAGCGGAATGGGAAGACTGGTGTAACCACACAATGGGACACTACATATACAGTGAGAGTGAGTGATCTATCCACAGTACAGAACAAAAGGAATTTCCAAGTTTTCATTTTAAAGAGAAGGTATATACTATATCCTTTCATTGATATATCATCAAGTAAGCAAAAGTAATATAAGCTATTATAAATTAATATACCAGTTAGCCTTGTGACTGTGTAGTGAACAAGTACAAAGGCAGGCTGAATCCTGAGTTGGTAAATTTGTTTCTTGACATAAATAGTTGCTCAGTTTTTAGGAAATTCATGCAACTAAAAACCTGTATGCACTATTTAGTTTACTAGGTATTAAAAACAGTGGCCAAACTTAAAAAGAGGTATTCAGTTTTGAGAATTCAGTAATCTGGAAGATCAAATGGCAAGAATATTATAATGCAATATAAATACAAAGAGATGGGAGTAGTGAAGGGAAAGATGGGAGATTCGAAGGTCATGTCCCTCCAGAAGGCCTAACATTTTAATAAGATTTCAGGAAACAGCAAAAAAAGAGAAGAAACAATTTCACAGAGTAGGAGAAAATTTTAAAGCTGGAGTCTACAGATTGAAATATTTTAACTAAGACCCAGACAGGATTTATGCAAAACATATGCATAAAAATTCCTGAATTGAGGGGATAAAAAGAAACATTAACAGGCTTTCAGGAAGAGAAAGAGAAAGAGAAAGAGGAGAAAGAAGAGAAAGAGAAAGTACTATGTTAAGAAAGTCAGATAGTATTGCACTTTACATGTCTAGCACCAGAAACATGGGGGTAATGGGATAACTCTGTATACAAAGGACATAAATGGAAGACAAGAATCATATATCCAAGGCCATGTGTGGTGGCACATGCCTGTAATCCCAGCACTTGGGAAGCTGAGGCAGGAGGATCCACTTGAGTTTGAGGCTAGTCTGAACTACATAGTGAGACCTTGTCTAAAAAAAAAAAGTCATATATCCAGCCATGATTCTGTTTTAAGAGGAAACAACTTCATTTTCACATATGCAAGTTTTCAGAGTTTATTATATATAACCTACTTGAAGAAAATTTTCCTGACGTTACTCTAACCAAATGACAAATAAATCAGCCCAAAGAATTCAAACTGGAGAATGACAAAAGGGATAGGAAATAATAAGCACTGAGTCCGATATCATCAATCATTGTCAAATAGTGGGATTCTGGCTCAAACGTGATAAATATCACTAAGGAAGGACATTACCACATACTAAAATGTACAATGAATGATAGTGTAAAATAATCACTAGCACTTATTGGCCAAATAACAAAGGAATCAAAGATAAAAGTCAAAAGAAGAAAGAATGTGTAAATAAACTTGCTTCAGTAAAAATGTAGAGATGTAAACACACCACATTAAGAACTAATGATGACAGCATTTAAGGTCACAGAAATCATTGGGTAAAGGGTAAACAAAGAAGAGTCTGCAGTTTTAATAAACGAAGCCAGGCATAGGTGGGAAGGAGGAGTTATACTGTTGCCACCATGGTAAATACTGTTACCACCATGTCGTGTGGGTGAGTGAGCACTAGTGTGTGTGCTGTGTGTGGTACACTCCATTTTCTCCGAAACTGGTAAGATTAAAACAGGGGAGAAGTCCTTTATGTTGCAATGATAGCTTTTTTAGGAAATCAGAAATTCTTCAAGTTCTCCATCCTGATTTATGCTTGAGTTGTTATGTGCCATATTTGCTTTAAAATCTTTGATTATTGGAACTTCTACTAAAATTCTTGTGAAATAATACACTTTCATCTGCTTTCTAGATTTTTAAATCTCCAGCTTAAGGCAAATCTTGTTGATAGCATTATTTTCTAAATGATGCCCCTGTGCAGTCATTTCCACTCCAGAGACGTATGGATGACAGGATTTTCTTCTGTCTTAAGGTAACTGGTTTCTGTGGAAACTTCGTGTTAGATGAAACTTCGAAGGATGAGCTGTAGTAACTCAGGCATCCTGCCCTTCTTTCCGTCGAGCATTCATTGTCTTGCAGTTGTAGTAAAGGCTTTATGAATGCACCAAACTTAGAAATTTCTGTTCTCTAAATGAAATGGGAGACATTTTCATCTTTATTACTGTACTTGGGGTTATGTAGACTCTTTGACAGTATAAACATTTATGGGCTTTAGAAATCTGGCAAGAAATCACGAGGTTTTCTTGGGTAAATTAAGTAGTGGACAGCACATAGAATACTAGGTACGAGTGGTCCAAAGTGAGATAAAAAACTAAAGTAAAATGCTAAATGTTAAAAGAAGCCAGTTTATTTATTAAACGTTTGTGCCTTGGTCTGATAGCAACATGGTATCTGTGTAAAATGACAAAGAGAACCAGTGTTAAGTCATGCTACACGCTGTCTGTCCATCGTTCTACATTCTATGAGATGCTGTGTTCCTCCAGGAAGTCTGACTGAATTGCTCTAACCAATCTCTGTGTTGCTAACATACGTGACAGTCACATCCTTGTTAAAGAGATTTCAGTAATGAAAATGAGAAACAGATGTTTATTTTCCTATCAAACTGTTCCTCAGAACTGCATCATTCTGATGGCTTGGTGCTGTTGCAGGTGGATGTCTTCAGCTGAGTGCAGTTTCGGGGACCCCTTCTAGGTACAGGAAGGTACTGCTGTCCTCAACACTGTGATCTGACCCGTGACACGTCTGCACCATACACTCTGTAAACGGCTAACAAGTCAGCTACAAACTGAATGTACAAATCTTAGTGCTGGTGCTGAAATCTCTTCAGAATAGTCTTCATTTAAAAGCTTGTTTAAAAATTTGCAAGCCCTGTCAATCAAAGCTGCAGATGGAACACTACTGAATGTTGACTTCTCGTGCTTTAGATATATTTTCCTTTGTAGATTTTTCAGTTCTCTGCTGTTTTTACTGTTACTGTTTCATTTAAATGTCCTATATGCTAACTTTGTTTGTGAGATTCAAATAAAATTACAGTATATACAAAAAAAAAAAAAAAAAAAAGAAGGGGCCAGGTGCAGTGGTGTGCACCTGTCATCCCAGCGCTCTTGCTCTCGGAGGCTGGGCCTGGAGCACTGCCCAAATTCAGGGCCAGCCTAGGCTACTTAGTGAGTCCAAGGTCAGCCTGAACTACAGAGTGAGACCCTGTCTCAAAAACAAAACAAAATAAAACAAGCAAACAAAAAAGGAGTAGAGGGGCCAAATGACCAAATATAAACACACAGATATTTAAATAAGTACAAATCTATGCTCCCTGTAATAGTTTATAAGGAATATAGAACTTAAGTGTCCTTTCATTATATCCTAGAATATGTATGATAACAGTTTCTAAAATTGGACACATCACGAAAAAGATGGCAATTTACTACTTAAAGCTAATAAATATGTGAATAACACCTATTTCAAAGGGTAAATAACAATGAAGCAATAAATTATGTAAAGATTTAAAAAAAATACTTCAAACGAAAAAGGAGAGCTCAAAGTAATATTCAGAAAATACTTTTACTCAGATTCTTTTTTTATTTTTTTTTGAAGACATTGTCTCACTATGCAGTTCAAGTTGGTCTTCGACTCACTCTGAAGCCCAGGCTGGCCTCAGACTCATAGCAATCCCCCTGCCTCAGCCTCCCGAGTGCTGGGATTACAGGAATGCACCACCACACCCAGCTTTCAAATTCTTTTACTGCATTAAAAAGGTTGAAAAATTAAGGATTTGTTTCTCAAGTTAAAAAATTAGTGCAATGACAAAAAATAGAAGGAATATAAAATGAAGGAAATTAATAAAAATAACACTGTAGCACTTCCGGTGAGTCAGCACCATGTGCAGGCTGTGGGGAGGACAACCAGATGCCAGCCCCTCCGGGTGCGTGGGCTGGGAGACAAGACAAGCTAGGGCAACCCCCCACCCCTCCGCCTTGAGCAACGGGCAGATCCAGAGAAACACAAGCTGAGACCATAGCTACTGAAGCAAAACACAGCTTAACGCTTGTAGTGTTTAGTGTTTCACTGACTTTGCAGGTCTAAAGCTGGTAATCTGATCATCTACTTAGAGGATAACGATACACAGTGTGGCATCTATGGGGATCTCCTTCTGAAGGTGGTAGCCATTGTTAATTCCCTATCATCTTGTTTTAAGGCCCTGTATCATTTTCATTGTTTTGTTTGGTTTGGTTTCATTCTGTTTTGTTTTGTTTGATTTTGTTATATCTGATGGCATGGGCAGATGTTTCAAAGATAACTTCTTTTGAAGTCCTGTATTGAGTTTATTGTTTTGTTTGTAGTGGTTCTATTCTGACCTGTTTTGTTTGATTTTTCTATGTCTGAAGGTATGGGTACTATTTTGAAGACAAGAGGCATTATGGTAGCCACTTTTGATTTTTTATTATCTTGTTTTGAAACCCTGTATCACGTACACTGTTTTGTTTTGATTGGCTTTATTTTACTTGGTTTTATTCTCTTTAAAATAAAAAATAAAAAAAACCCCTATAGGTAATAAAATAGAAAAGTAGAACAAATAAAAGAAAATGCTAGACTTAGACTAACAATACAGGCAAAAGAAATAAAACAGAAGGTATAAAAAATTCATAATACTATGTATGAATGAGTAGCCAAAATAATTAGTTACAGAGGAGATGGTAAAATTCATTAATGAATATGTACAACTGTTTTTTTCCAAATTAAATTTGAAAAAAGAAACATCGTAAAAAGCAATATTTGGCCGTTTGTGGACTGGGGGTACAGAGAACAAAGCCACATCGGCAAGCCTTATCTGGGAACCGGCGCCATGCATGGGCCACCACCAGACCAGGAACAGACAGACCCAGCCCCTTCCAGCGCGTGGGCTGGCAAACAAGAAGTACCAATACCCTACAGCCGTAAGCAACAGGCTCAGCTGGAGACACACAGGCCGTGATGATAGCTATGGAGGTGAAATGCAACTGGATGCCTATGGGGCTTTAGTGTTTCACTAAAATTGCAGTGGGGTTGCTGAGTCATATAGTGGTTCTATTTTCATTTTGTGAGGAATCTACATATTGTTCTCCCCAGTGACTGCACTAATTTACACTTCTACCACTAATTAACAAGGTTTTCCTTTCTCCACATCCTTGCTGGAATTTGTTCTTTTTTGTAGCCATTCTAACTGGGGCAAGATGGTATTTCATTGTGGTTTTGAGGTTTACTTTCCTGGGGATTAGTTATATTTACCATTTGTCATATACCTGTTAGCCCATGTGTATATCTTCTTTGGAGAAATATCTCTTGAGGTCATTTGCTCATTTTAAATCGCCTTATTATGAGCCATGTAATTTGAATATGGATTATGGATTAGATAATATGTTGTATCAATGTTAAATTTTCTATTTTTGATAATTCTTTTGTGATCACTTAAGATGACACTTTTTTTTTTCATGGTACTGGAGATCAAACTCATGACCTCATGCTTGTCAGGCAGGCACTTATGCTGCTGAGCTAAATCCCCGACCTCAAGATGATACATTTTTAGGAAACACATATTAAGGTATTTAAGGAAAAAGGCAGAGTATGTCTTCAAATTACTTCTCTATAGCTCGGTGACAGTAATATTTGTGATATAAACATTTACTTAACACAGAGAAAACACTGAAATAAAACAGAGAGGATAAAACACTAAGTATATGGCTATGAGGAAATTTTCTCTTGAATTCCTTCAAGTCTTCCATAAAGTTGAAATTGGAGAAAAATAAAAAGCAGTTTAAAATGCTATCACACCAAATGCTTTCTGTAAGAACAAAAGGCAACTAATGGAAAATGAACCAAGCATAGAACACAATAGCCAATGCACAGAAGAAATTAAAAGACCCATTAATAGTTTAAAAATAAGCCTAGTACTCATTAATTATAAAAAATTCTCTTAAAACAAAACATTATTCTGTATTTTGCCTTGTTTAAACACTGTGGTAAATTATATATAACATAAAATTATATTTAACATATAACAAAATTGTACATAACCAAATTATATAGAACATAAAATTATATATAACATAAAATACACCATTTTGACCATTCTTAAGTGTTCAGGGTAGTGGCCTTAGGTATGTGCATTATACAGTATGCCCAGCATCACCATCCATCCCCGGAACATTTTTTATTTTACAACACTGAAACTCTGGGCCCCTCACACTGTAGGTCCCCGTCCCCTGCTGTCCAGCTCCTGGCACCTGTCCTTGTGCACTTGTGAACGTGCTGCCCTAAGTCCCTGATGTGAAGACGATGTACATATTTGTCTCTGTGTGACTAGCTAACTTCACTTAGAGCAAGACCTTCAAGATTTCATCCATGTCGTGGCACATGTTAGAATTTGTTTCCTTTTTAAGACTAATATTCATAGGTACACACTATGTTTTGTATAACCATTCTTCTATCCTTGCACACCTGGGCTGCTTCTGTTTTTTTTTTTTTGTCTTTTTGAGACAGAGTTTTGCTATGCAGTTCAGGCTGGCCTTGGGCTCACTTTGTAGTCCAGGCTTGTCTTGAACTTGCAACCATCCTCCTGCCTCAGCCTCC
>PVJX010017501.1:0-38355 GCA_004027295.1 Dolichotis patagonum
TACCGGGGATTGAACTCATGACCTCACACTTGCCAGGCAGGCACTTAAGCCACTGAGCTAAATCCCCAGCAAGATATTTTTCTATATATTTCCCTAACAAATTTGATTCATCTTTCCTCTTTACTCGTTACTAACAGGGATTGATTTTTGTGTGTAGGTGTGAAGTAAGAACCTACTTTCAGTGTAGATAATCAATGTCCCGACTCCACTGCTTCCCGTGTGATCTTCGGCCACATATCAGCTCTCTATCAACCCTGTGGGCCTGCAGTGCTCCTAATGATACTGCCTGTAGAAAACAATTTTATTTTGTCCTTTCCAACCCTATGACTTTCATTTCTTTCTTTCTTTCCCTCCTCCTTCCTTCCTCCGCTTCTCATTCTCTCTCCCCTTTCTTCCTTCATGCCTTTCTTTCTCTTTTTTTGTTCTTTTATTGCCTTATGGAAAATGAGATCCCAAGGACAAGTTTGAAGAAAAGTGTTTTTTCTGTTTGGTTAGAGATCAAATTCAGAGCCTTGTTCTTGCAAAGCAAGTGCTTTACTACCGAGTCATACCTCTGGCCCAAGGAATACTCTTAAATAGTAAACATAATTCTCTCAATCTAACTTGAAGAGGGTTTCTTGCATATCTCTGTGATGCATGCTATTTACTGAAGCTATATTACACTGAGAAATTTCCCCCATCATGCCTAGTTCACTGAGAGTTATTTTTTAAAATGAGTGTTATGCTTGTTATGTGATTTTTACCTGTAATAAAAAGATTATTTTTCCTTTATTCTGTTATTTGAGATAATTTATTTGTAGTCTTTCAAAATATTAGACTATTTTGTGTTTCTGAGCTCCCTCCATACTTATTATGATACTGTATTGTATAAAACTAAATTTAGGTTAATATTTTCTTAGGATTTTTCAACTTCCTATTGCCATGAAAGAAAAGCCAGTTGTCTTTTTTCTTGTATTTTTTTCTTGAAATTTTCAACATCCTTGCTTAATTTTCATAATAAGGTTTTATTGGCTTGAGTTACAATTAGGGAGAGTTTTTTTTTTCATTTTTATTCCCTCAATAAATTAGTATACAATTGAAGATTCTATTTCTTAAAAACTTGATGGAATTTACTTCTAATATAATACTGACTTTTAAAAAAAGAGATCTTGATGACTAGTTCAATTTTTAAAATAACTCTTATCAACAATTCACATTTACTAATTCTTTTGAGTCATGCTCCATATGTTATTTTATATGAATTTATCCAGTTCTGTAAGTTTTTAAAACTTCTCGTGTAGTGATGCACATTCATCTTCTAATCCTACATTTTAAATATCAGTGGCACCTGTGTTCATGCTCTTTTTATTCCTAATATTTTATGATCAACAAGACTCTAACAGCACGATGGGCCAGTGACTTCCTTTCTATACCTTCGAATATAGTTTTAAAATAAACCCCGTAAAACTGAGATATGAAACAGCTAGCTTGGAAACAGAGCTAGTCACAAAGTGTCACTCTGCAGGCTAAACTAGCAATACATCCATTGGGACACTCTTTAAGGGCCGCTGTGCCTCCGGGGTGCGGGGGAGCAGTGGAGATGGTGCTGTTCTGGGACCTGGAGGACTGGGTTTCTGTGATGAGACCTCAGCATGTCTCCAGCATTGTTTGTGCTGGCCCTGTAGATAATATCTGAGTGTCTCCAGCCTGTGGTTCTATATGTTTTAGGGTTGTAGGGAATTACCTGGTCTCTTCTCTCACTGCCTGATCAGAGGAGGACTGGAACTATGAACCTGAGGGCTCCTGACAAGATTAAATCTTGAATTGCTTGGGGCAGATGGGGCGAGAAGAGGGTGGAGAAACACTGAACTGACCGTGCTGTGAAAAGTGCACTGTTACTGGTGACTGCTTATTTTGGTCATAGAATCAATTATACAGAGTCCTAAGAGCCACAGCAAACTGCATTTTCTCTTATATATGAAAAATTACACATAAGGACATCCATTTATTTTTAGGTTAAATAGATTAATTGACCAGAAATAGAAACATAAAATCATAAAACAAATAAGAATTTTCGTACAATATTTGAATTATATATAAATATGTGATGCCACTCTATATTAGACTGTGATTTTCAAGAAGACAAAGCATGGAAAATGTAGACTACTTTATGAGGACTAAAATTCTGCAAACTGTGGGCCTGAGATGAGGTACAGAAGCACGGCAGAGGGGTGGCATCCTTTAAAAAAAACAGAAAGAGCACTTCATGAGTTCGACAGAAATATGGCAGGATTTGTTCTGAATTTTTCAGAAAGCCAGGCCCACTGAGAAGCACGGCTGGGCGGCTTCACAGGAAAGGCTGAAGGGGCTGCCCTGAGTGTCTACACCCGCAGGGGCTCAGGCACTGGGTCCTTGGCTTCCCTCCTGAGTCACTGCAAGTGTTTTCGGCTGCAAGGAATGCAAAACCCAATGCTTCCTGGCTTAAGCAATAAAAGATAAAGTCATCCACTGGCAAGAGGCAGGCAGCCTCCCTCTCCCTGTCCCTCTCTGTGCTCTTACGTGTACCAGCCTTGTTCTCAGGCTGCTGGTCAGATGGCCGCATCAGTTCCGAGCCACGCAGAGAGAAAGTGTGTCTGCTCCTCTTCGCCTGGATGCTTTGTGCAAAGAAATGTGAAAAAAATTGAGAAGGCCCCTGCAAACTTCCCTTCACATCTCATTTCCACGGCTCTGCAGAAAACCTCACCAGGCCTTCTGAAGCAATCCTTGACTGGGGGGAAATCCCAGCCTTGCAGAGAGGAGCAAGTGCTTCAACTGTGCTGCGGAGGCATGCGAAGGTTCTGACTACTTACTCTAAGTGAAATCAGCTGGAGACTTAGTGCCACTTCTGGTATAAAAATGCAGCTATGGAAAGAGCGTTTCATGTTACACAATGACTCTTTAGCCAGTGTGCTAAAGTTTATATTTGAAAACTCTCATAACAATCTAAGGCTGGCACTGTTATTGTCCCTGCTTCCCATGTGACACTCTTGAGGTTTCTGGAGGTCAGGCAACTTGTTCTAATTTATACAGGGAGTTAATAGTAGAATCAGGGAATGTAATGCCAGAGTACATATCTCTAAAAGAGTTTTCTATCTTCTAGGGAGAAGACTTCTGATTCAGGGTTCAGAGGCCAGGATGTACTAAACCATTTAGTTATATGTACAATAATAGCTTCCTATGGAAGTGGTTTCCTCATAGATAACTCTGAGTAGCATATTAGGGGGCCCAGTGAATTTGTAATGTTTGGTTTTCAAAATGGAGGAAATAATAATGATATGAGCCATCATAAAAAAGATAAAGTTGGAGAAACATTATGAATTCTTTTAGGCAAAGGACATCAATTTTAACACACGTAAAATGTCACAGCAACAAAATATTTTTCTTGTAATAAATACGTGGGTTTCTAAAAAACAAAAAATGCCTAGAAAAAGATTACTTAGAAATCTAGAAGCTTTTGGGTAGAGATTACCCAAAACTGCATATACAGTTGAGGAACAATGAGAGAGATTTTGTAAAAAATAAAGTGTGTTATTTGCTAGACAATATGAACTGAGACCTGTATTGATCCATTCATTGTACAGACTCATTTAGTGAATATGGGAATAACTTTATGGTGCAACAGGAAGCAATGAGTGACAAATAACTTCTTTGCAGCTTCAAAGGCACTTTAGCAATGTGGCATGATGCAAATTAAACAAATCCGTAGCTAGTACATTGTAAAAGTTATAAACTATATTTCTATTTTACTCACTGGCATAAAACATATATAGTTGATTTTTTTTGTCAGAGCAGGGCATTTAATTACTTGTGTTTTCTTAGAAATCACAGTTAAGTCCAGAAGTCAAGTATGAAAGAGCAGTTCTTTATTCTTTTTTTTTTTCATACAGCACTTCCATTTGTCCCTGAACAGGTTTTGCAAGAATAACCTCTGCTTATTCCAGAGGCAGGTGGCTCCCTGCTCTGCTGTTTGGGGGCTTCAATCACGACTGTCATGCCTGCAATCCACAAAGTCCTGGGTGCCTCCCTCAGCTATCATCATCTGAGAGACATCTAAAAGAGTTTTTTAGTGCTTGAGAGCATTAGGTTTCATTTCTTGCATTCCACAATGTAAGTGGAAAAGTTGATCCACGCTGACATGAAGGGCTCAGTTCTGTAGGAACTTTTTGTTTTTCCACCAGAAATAATCCTCTCTTTCTTTCCTTTTTGTGTAAGGCTTGAGTTCATCTAAAAATTGTTGACTCATTCCTAGACACACAGTCCAGCAAAACTAAACCTATCCTCCTGAAACTGACATCAACTCGCCCAAGCATGGCTATTTTTAATACCAAAGGCTGTGATAGCAGAGTGACTACACTTGCTAAGCAATGAAATATAGAAACAGTGCCCTATCAAGAAGAGTCAATCATCAATGACTCCTGTTGTTTTTAAATAGACTTACTATGCTTTTAAAAGAGTATTATTTTAATAAAACCGTCTACAAATAAATACAAAAGGGCAAATATAGAGACATATTGCAAGTAAGCATGCATACCAAAAAGGTAAGTGCAAATAAGATTTGAATATTCATGAGTCACAAATCATTGACAGTTTGAAATAATGCAAAACAGCTTTATAAATGAGGTTAAGGCAAGGGACATCAAAGAAATGCACCGCTAAATCAATAGCAGTTTGATTGTGCATATACTTGTAAATTGTGGTTACAGTGTTTGTGACATAGGAGAAAAAATATTGTGTATCTGATGAAGGAGGAAGAAACATAAATATTCCGTTTTTTATGTTGTGTTTTTGCAATTTCTTGCACACTTGGAGACCAGCCAGGTAGAAAGTGGTTGGACATCATATTTCCCATCCAAGACAGGTTTCCTTTTCAAAGACAGCATTTCAGACATAGCCCTGAAGGGTCCTCCCTTGCTTTGCTAAACAGAAGTCAATCCACAAGGATTCCTTTACAGTGTCCACACTACAAAACTCTCTCTCCCTCTCTCCTTTCTCTCTCTGGCTCACCACGTAGTTCACACTGACCTTGAAGTCACTGTGTAACCCAGGCTGGCCTTGAACTCATGGCAATCCTCCTGCCTCAGCCTCCTGAGTACTCAGATTACAAGTGGGTATCACTAATCCTACTTGAAAGTGGAACTTCAGAGAATGATTCAACTTTAAATCTCTTCATTAAAAAAAACAAAAACAAAAACCTTCCAGTGGATAGCATACAGTCTTGGTGAATGTTTTTGTCTTTAGAAGGCAATAGATGAAGAGAAAGTGTTAACAGTTTGACAAAACTGAAGTTGAGCATGATATCACAGGTCTGTAATCTCAGTACTCCGCAGCCTGAGGCAGAAGGACTGCTATGAATTTGAGACCAGTCTACACAGTGAGTGTAAAACTAGCCTGGATTACAGAATGAGACCCTGTCTCAAAAAAATTAAATTAAATTTAAAAAAAGAAAGACAAGAAAATTTTGATACTTGGTAATAGTAGAATGTACTTTGATGACGATTTTAAGAACACTTTGAAATGATTAGAGGTGTAAAATATAGGAAACTTTGCAATTTAAAGAAAAATATTCATTTTGCTGGCAAGTAACTAGTCATCGATTTGATATTGGTAGTAGTTTCTGGGTTGTGTGCCTATGCATGTATACCATGTGTATAGAGTGATACTTGATATGGTAAAATTTACAAGTTAAAACTTGTTAGGACTTGCCTTAAAGTGGAAACACTCCCAATTAAAGTGTCTTAGAAGTCTATATTTCAATTATTATTTGTAAATTATGAGCTATTTCTCTATGATGCTACTCTGTGAGCATCTATTGTGTTCTGCTTTCTTGCATGATAGTATTTTTTTTTTTAAATCGGTACCTGGGATCAAACTCACAACTGCGTGTTTGGAAGGCAGGTGCTTATGCTGCTTAGCTAAATCCCCAGCCCTTTCTTGCATGGTAAATGGAGTTAGTGACATCATGTATATATCATGGCACAAAAGTACTGATTTGGAAGAGGGTGGGGATTATGGTCTGTTTGGAAAATTGGTCTCTATCTTCTTCTTAGGCCATGCTTTAAGGCAGGCTTCTAAATTTGGGAGGTATAATTTAGAGGAAACTTTTACATTGCATCCATCTCTGCTCTGTTAGAAATCCAGTTAAAATGATCTTCAAGTTATTAGTAATCTGAAAGTTACTGGTATATCTGCAAGTTCCAAAAGCAATGACAAGCTAATTTTTAAGGTCTTCATTGAAGTCTACAGTTGTAATTCTTCAGTTTTGATTGTAACCATTTAGCATTATATTTACAAGCCATGTTGTATGGCTCGTCATTTTTTTAAATAAAACATCTTATCATTTTTGTACGATAATAAAATATTTCCTCTCTATAGTTGCTAACTCTTTATTTATTTAATTTATTTATTTGTGGTACTACAAACTGAACCCAGGCTTTCACATTGATATACATTCTCAATCCTTTTTTTATTAATTGTTTCTAAGATAAGGCATTGCTAATTGATTGCTAATTGATTAATTGCCCAGATGTGGCTTCAACTTGGAATTCTCTTGCCTCAGCCTCCCAGAGTGCTGGGATTACTGGCATGTGGCACCATGTGTGGTTTAACTTATTTGCTCTTAAAACCCAAGTATTATTTTTTATTACTGCGTTCTGCAAGTGTCCTCAATTATATTAGTATGAGGCCATTTAAATTACCCAAACTTCTTTAAAATGATCTAACCACCATATTTGACTGAGTGATTGTCAGCAATATTTTTTCTTCTAAAATACTTCATTCCCATGATGATGTTGTTACTAAACTTTCTGGACATGGAGGATAATTTACAATATCTATACATTTGATGATTTCAAATAAGTTGTTCATCAGGTATGTACGTGTCATTTAAATCATTCATTTATTAAATTAAAATATACCGTTTTGGATTAGCCAAAAAACCTAAACACTGCTGTGCCCCTTCCTCATAATCTACGAGATGAAGGTCATTGCAACTTTTTTCTGCTGTTATAAACTGGGGAGATATTACATTGAACTTCGATTTCTATAGCAGAAAAATGCCAGATACATTTTTTAACCTTCTCCTTTGTGCAGGATGAAGAAGGTAGAGAATGTGGGAGCTGTCATTTCTGGTAATTCAATATCAAAATGAAGGAAAGGTAGAATAAAATAAAAGACAGCACTGATTCTGAATTACTTAACAATAAATTAGTCAATTCCAATAGTCTTATCATGAAACAGAAACAATCTCTATCCTAAATGTCACCTGGGAAGACCCTTGGACTTTATGCTCATTTTGCTATGCAAATAGAATTAAGTTTATCTCAGAGGAACAGCAGAGTGGCAGTTAAGAGAATTCTATTTCCTTTTCTGCCACTACTTCTGTGGTGAACTTGTGCATTATACTCAGAGTTCTGTAAATCTGTATAACCCTAACATAAAAGAGGAGTTAGTCGAGAGGCCACAGTGTGCCTCAATGCCCAAGTCTACAAGGAACCCGCAGGGTGTTTGGAAGAGGAGGAAGGCAAGAGTGGAGCTCAAGGTCAAAACAACTTACTACTTTTTTCTGGGTTCCATATTGATAATAGCAAAATGTAATGTGAGGAAAGGGAATGGACATTAAAAGTTTGAAAATTGGCTCTGGGGCTGTAAGTCTGTGGTAGGGTACTTGCCTAGCTGTGAAAGACCTGGGGTTTGATCCCTAGCATCAGAAAGAAAGAGAGAGAGAGAGGAAGAGAGGGAAAGAGAGAGAGAGAAAAAGAAAGAAAGAGATAGAGAGGGAGAAAGAGAGGGAGACAGAGAGAGAGAGAGTAAGAGGGTTGATGATCATTCAATTAAAAGATAATTGCTGATGTTCTGTGGTTTGATAATTCTGATTTGCAACTTATTTTGTTGCATAATTATTCTAGTAAATATTGGAATGGTGAGAGTTGCCGTGTTCTTGGCTTCTCCTTCTAAGTAGAAGTGTAAAAAGAATTCTTAAAACTTCATAGACAGGAGGCCTAAAAAGATAAGTTGGGAGGGGAAATAACTAATTTTAACTGAGTTTATACATGATGTCCAGACAACTGCTTCGCATGATCTTTACACCTCTCGGCCAGACCTGCTCTCTTGTGAGGGCCACGATGCTACATGCTTCCTGGGGACACCATCATGTTGTAGTTTAACCATGTGATACTTGAATGTTGATCAGTGTGTCAAATACATGACCACACTCGCCTTAGCATCAACATCATTTGGCCAGCAGGTCTCTTTCAACATCTATTTTAGAGATTCTAGTGTGGGCAATACCTTTCTATGATCTCTTTTCTCCAGGAATAAATTGCTCTTCTCTGTGATTTCCGGGCATTTTGTTTTAAAATTTTCTGATTCTTTATGTTCTTGTAGTGTGGTAAATTGTGGTTCAATGCCTGTCTCCTTTTTAGAAGACTCTTGAATTGCAGATCCAGAACAATTCGTGGCACTCTGAAAAACACAAAGTGAATGTTCTTTGAAAAGACCTTATAAGTTTATAACAAATTATCCATCCAAATAACTCACAAAGCTTTTTTTAACACTTTGACAAAAGATGATAGTGTTCTTTTTTGTCATATTTATTCAACTATTTAATTAAATGTTACAAACACTATACTGATTTTGTGCTATTCTACACATTAAAAGGTTGTCAGGTATAAAACTCATCCAGGGATCAGGAAAGTTAATAAGACTTACATCTTTCATAATTAAAATACGAGGCAGTACACATTATAAACATCACCAAAGTGCTTCAGAAGGTTTTAGTGTTTGGGATTAACTCATATGTTACAAATAGAATCAGTACTTTAGTTTGGGGGACCAGTAGGATTTCAGCAGGCAAAAATATAGAATCAGGCAAGGACAAGTTAGGGCAGTGTAGGTGAAGGAAATTTTATGGTAGGTGAAATGATTATATATTAGATACAGAAAGAGCACAGATTTTGCAGTAATTGAGGAGAAGCCTGGCAAATTAGAAGATTTACTTAAATGCCATACTGAACAATTTAGAATGATTTCTGTGGAAAATTGAAACTCATCAAAAGAGAAATAAAAGAAGAAAAAACCCTGGCTTACAAATCTCAGTGTGGTAGTACCATGTAAAGGAATCAAAGGGCAAACTTTGAAGATGGGGAAATCAATCCAAGCAAAAGAATATAGCTTGGGATATAGCTGTAGAGAAAGGAGAAAATGAATGTAGCAGTAACATAAACTTTAGGATAAGAGGTTGAAAATATTTCTGAAATATATTGAATAGAAATATAAGTGGCATTGTAATAAAGATTATTATACAATCACTCTAATACTAATGGTTACACCTTTAATGCTTTCAAATTATTTTAAGTATTAGATAAATTAATCATTAGTAATACTTGCATTTTTTTAGTAAGTTGGCAATGTGACTCCTAAATCTGTTGTCACTCTTGTCACATTTGGCATTGGTAATCAGTTTATCAAAAGTCTTATTTGCAACCATAATAATGGATGCCTCCTTTTCTTACTTGAGCGTTCAGACCTTGGAAATTTCTCAATAATACTACATAAAAACAAAGAACATCCATACTGATAACATATGTGAATTTTGGACATCTTGATTTTAGCATAAAACTGAGTTTTCATCTAACATTTTACATAAAATAATCATAAACTGTATTTTTTTTTCTTTTTGAGACAGGGTCTCACTATGCTGTTTAGGCTGATCTTGAACTCACGTAGCCCACGCTGGTCTCAAACTTGCAATAATCCTCCTACCTCAACCTCCTGAGTACTGGGATTACAGGCATGTGCCATCATACCATGCTCATAAACTGTATTTTATTGGTATATTTTGACATGTACTCCTACATGCTAAACAAATATTTTCATTTTTTAAATTTTTATTTGTTTATTTTTTAATATGTTCATTTTAAGTTGTAGAAAGTTAACTCCAGGGTCAATGATATTAATAAAGATACAAAGACTGAATGTGTGCACCTAGAGAAAAAAGAAGCAGACAGACTATAAAATCAACATTTTGTCTGGGCATGGTGACACATGCCTGTTATCCCAGCACTTGGGAAGCTGAGACAGGAAGATTGCCACAACTTCAATGCCAGTCTGGGACACATAGTGAATTTATGTGTCCAGCTTTGAACTACATAGTGAGACCCTTTTTCAAAAAAAAAAAGTCAACATTTAAAAATTCATAGCTTTCCTATATATCAATACTTAACGATCTGAGAAAAAATTCAGGAAAACAAGTCCATCAAATAGTTTAATAATACTTAAGAATCAACCTAATCAAGGAGGAGAGAGATCTGTGCAGTGAAAATTAAAAAACACCGAAGAACAAAATTAAAGATGTGGCAGATGGAAAGACTTCCCATGTCCATGGATTGGCAGACTTAACAAAAGTGATCTACAGGTTCAGTGCAATCCTCATCAAAATATCAATGATACCATTCACAGAACTACAAAAAGAAAAAAACCTAAAATTCTTGTGAAAACACAAAAGATCGATAATGGCCAAAATAATCCTAAACAAAAACAGCAGTGCTGGAGACATCACAATATCTGATTTCAAAGTATACTATAAAGCCATAGTAGCAAAAGCAGCACGGCAATGGCACAAGAAGAAACACAAGGACCCACGGAATAGAAGAGAGGGCGCAGAATAAAACGTCACACAGTTACAACTATGTGATTCTTTACAAAGGAACAACAAACATGCAATGGATAAAGATAGCTTATTTAACAAATGGTGCTGGGGAAATTGGATATCTATAAACAGAAGATTGACATTGAATCCCTATCTCTTGCCCTATACAAAAATCAATTTAAAATGAACCAAAAACCCAGGTAAAAGACCTGAAACTTTGCTAGAAGGAAACATGAGGGAAACACTTGAAACCATAGGCACAGGCAAAGGCTTCCTGCACAAGACTCCAAGGCTACCAGAAATAACAATAATCAACAAACAAACTACATCACATTGAAAAATTTCTGCACAGTAAGGGAAGCAACCAAAAAAAGGGAGATATCCTACAGGTGGGATAAAAATCCTTGTCAGCTACTCTTCTTACTGAAGATTGATATATATAAGCTCCAGAAAAACTTTACACAGAAAATTAAATAGCACAATCAATAAATGGGCAAGTGAATTGCACAGACACTTCTTAAATGCAAATTAAAATAATGCTAAGATTCCATCCTATACCAGAAAGAATAACAAATGCTGGCATGGCTGTCGTGAGAAAGGAATCTTCCTACACTGTTGATGGGAAAGTAAACTAGTACAATCATTGTGGAAATCAGTATGGAAATTTCTCAAAGAACTAAAATTAGAATCCACATGGCACAAATATTCCCTTTCTAGATATTTTCCCTAAAGAGCTAAAGATATCATACTACAGTGAGACATGCATACCAGTGTTTACAATAGCACAATTTATAATACTAATTATTATTATTATTTTAGTACTGGGGATCAAACTCATGACCTCGCGCTTGCCAAGCAGGTGCTTATGCCTCTGAGTGAAATCTCTGGCAATAACACAGTTTATAACAGCTGAATCCTGGAAGCAGCCGGTATACTTTCCAATTGATCAATGGATAAAGAAAAAGGTGGTATCAGCATCTTAATGAAATACTAGTCATCTATAAAGAAGGATAAATTTGAGATATTTGCACGAAAATAGAGGCATTTGGAAAACATAATATTGAGTGAAAGAAGCCAGGCACATGAGTTGAGCTCAACTATCACATGGTATCTCTCACTTGAGTAAGGCAAAGTACAAACAAGAAGCACACTAAAGGATGAGTATAAGGAAACAAGGGGATAGATCCCTTCAAAATGAGAGGGGGGCGGGAGACCGAGGGTGGGGGAGGGGAAGCGAATAAGGAGAACTAAGGTGTGTCGCGTTACAGGAACCTTATAACTTCAATAGCATAAACATCATGCATCATAAACAGGAGCTAAGAGTAATAACAAGAATGAAAATGCGCAAAAGGGGTTTAGAGGTAGAGAGAAGGAGCTGGGTGGAAAGGGGATTAAAAAAGAAGCGAACTGTGTTAAGTACATGGACCCAACCCCAAGAGGAGTGTAAACTCCATCTTCTGCAAACTCACACTCATAAAATAAAATTAGATGATGTTAATTCTTTATTTTATAAAAAAGAGGCACACAAATGGTCAATAAATATATGCAACATGTTCAACATCTTGGGCTACTAGTGAGAGGCAAACCTCACCCCATTCAGAAGGTGATTGTCAAGAATATGAGCAATCATAAATACTAGTGAGGACATGAGAGTCGGGGAAGGAACCCTTTTATACTGCAGTGGGAATGTAAACCAGGGCAGGTGCTGTGGAAATCCATATGGAGGTTCTCAGGCAATATAACAACAGAGCGACCGTATGACCCAGAGACCACTGCTTGGTGCGTATCTGGTCTGCATTGCACAGGGCTAGCTGCATACCCATGATTGTTGCCGCATAATTCACATCAGACAAGAAAATGGAACAAGGCTGTGTTCATCCATATCTAGATTAGCATTCAGCCACAAAGAAGGACAGAGTCTTTCTTTTGCAGGAAAATGGATGGAACAAGCAGATCGTTATGTTAAGCAAAATAAGCTAGACTTAGAAAGACAAGTGTCAGCTGTTTTCCCAATTTGTGGAATCTAAAAAAGATGACATGGCAGTAGAAGGAAGACTATTAGAGAAGAGGAAAGAATAGGAGAAAGGGTGGAGGAGGTGTAAGGACAGGCAATGGGGGGATAAATATGATCGAAGTATATGCATGTTTATAAATACATTGAAACACAGCATTTTATGAAATTAGTCAATAATCACCAAAATAGGCAGGTGCATGCTTGTGGTTATTTTGCTGTGGGTAACTATACAATTGGATTGTCCTGCTCACTCGTCTTGGCTGGATCTGGAGTCCTTTTTGGAATGCAGGAGAAAAGGAGGTGAAAAGGAGAGGGGCCGGGTGCCTCCGGGGTCTTCTGGCCTCATTCTCTCTCTCATTTTCCAGAACCTCTTCATCAAGGACTTCACAACACACCCTCCACTCCCCTGCAGAATTTGCTTATCTTCAGATCTTTGAGAAGGGCTGGTGGAGTAGACTGGTAATTTGAAGAATCTCTCCCTTAAATATATGCTCAGAAATGTAAAAATCAGTTGTCTGAATCCTGATTCTAAATCTTTGAGTTAAAACAATGTTTGTTTTGTTTTATAACTAAACCTCAGAAAAAGAAATATATTTCCTTAGAAATTCTGGAATTTAAAATCTTACAGTGTATCACTTAAAATAATCATTTATTAAAAGTGCAATTTACATGCAATGCACTGTATGGAATTTTATTCATATATGCAGGTAAAAAGGCTTCTATTTTCCATAAAGTTTTGATTTTTTTTTTTTTACTGACTAAATGGTAATGATACACATAGTCTTGACAAAAGAAACATTTTAAACTGGTGAAGATTGCTTTTAAGTGTAAATTTTCTTAAAAGATTTATTATGTTTTCCTAGACAAATGATCAGTACTCAAAATTTCTGTGAAATATTTTTCTCTTTGGAGAGAGAAGGAGAGGAAAGGAGAGAGAGAAAAGGGGAAAGGCAGATTAATGCAAAATTTAGGGCAACGATATCCCTGAATGAAGAGATGGGACAATGGGCAAAATCACTTTGTAATGTTTTATTTCTTAAATTGGGAATGGGCTACATAGTTTACTTATTTATTTGATTGCTTGCATTGTCACGTGTGTGCCACACATTTTTGTGTTCATTGAATATTTAATAAAACTGTTTAAAGAAATAAACTACAAATAATGATGATGAAAACATTATTTTAAAAATACATTACCTAAGGAATTAAATAAATGATTTTCTCAAACTGTCCTGAGTTTCTTTTCTAGTCTACTAAATAAGGTAATAAATGTGGTAGCAGAAAAAGAAGTACAAAAACAGAAATAAAGAGACCCAGGTTAAATCCTGAGGGCCTCTTTGTCTGGGAGGGGCCGGCTACACAGCAAGCAGGATGCCAAGCCAGTGTCACGTGGGAAGACTTTGGGGACCATGGCCACAGAGGACAGCTTTGGGTGTGTGCTGGGCTGGGCTGCTCCCAGGGCTCAAATCAAAGCCCAAGAGGTCGGCACCAGGATGTTCAAACATTTGTCCTCGATTTCCAGGTGATATTCACATCGTTTTCTTTCAGCATTGTAGATTAATATTTACATGTCAGTAAACACTAGTATAAGACCTGGGTTGATGAGGAGCAAAAAAAATGTTCAGTGAAGGCCTTCGGAATCTTATTCCTCAGGAATTCAGCTTTGTGCATTACTGTGCTTTTGCTTCTATTCTTGCTGCTTAATCTTTGTTTTTCTTTTGGCAACCCCTCCGCTCTGAATAGTTGAAAACAAGCCTTAGGCTTTATTATGAAGTGAGATTCTAATTCCTGCTGAATTAAAAGTAAACTACATGCCCTGGATACTTTCATGACTTTAGGTCACTTAAAGCTGAAATGGATTTGAGTCAGTAGCCTAAAGGTGAAGCCTCTAAATCCCTTTATTATCCAAACTCCTATAATCTCTTTGTTTTAACCCAGTATACACAAGAATGGCCGCAGAACTTCCTAGTTAACATGTCAAGAAGTCTCTACCTCAGATAAGCATCAAGCTCTTTGCATTTACTCTCTACACAAAATACTTCAAACCTAAAGTGACCATTTAGATGTTGTTTATTTTGATGACCAGATAGATTCCTTTGTTCTGTGAAAGCCTATGACTATTTTGCCTTCTTAGGGAATTTTGTCTTCTTAGGGAATAGCACATAGCTATCATTATGTGCTACCAAACTTCATATATTTTGCTTGAAGTATCTAAAAATAAAAATGTTTAATTTTTCTCTTGAGTTTAATTTGTTTAATTTTCTCTTGAGTTTAATTTGGCAATTATGAAATCACATTTGTCAGTACAACAATTGAATCAGATGTGACCCAGACATCAACATTTTAAGAAGTCTCTGTAGCCTTTTCTATTATTTCAAGTTAGAGTAGCTACAAGCAAAATCTTGACTGGATCAATAAGTACCAAAAATGGACTCTGTCATTTAGTCATCTATTAAAACAACTCAAATATAATACTCAACTCTGTCAGAATACAAATATAACAGCATAACAAGGCTTATGTTTAGAAATGCAAAGAGTATTTTGAAGTATTTTAAGAAGAATTAATCTAATTCTAACTATTATTTTTCCACCTTTAGCTGTTCATTCTAGGACATGTGGGTGCCATAAAAATATTTAATATTTATAATTTCACTCTTTCTTTCTTTCTCTCTCTCTTTTCACTCTCCTTTCTCTTTCCTGTCTCTCCCTCTCATTTGAGTCTTTAATTTCCTTGTTATACAGTGAAACACATCTGAGAGAACCAGATTTTTCCTCATGCCCAAGAAACTATAAATGAATATTGAAATAATACAGAAAGCCTAGGAGCAATAACCTTAAAATAATGATAAGTTAGAGTAACTCATTTAATTATATTCTTGGTAAGAATGTAGTATATTATTAATGAATGCTTGTTTACTACTCAGAAACCACACTAGTTTTTGGAAAATGAATTTTATGCTGTGATTTGAAATTATGCTTAGCTTTCTGTAACTATGGAAAAGGTTCTAGCAGTATTGCCTTGAATGTTATGCTGAAAGGTGATTTTTAAAGCTACACAGAAACATATAAGATGGTTAATTAATAACATTTATTTTTACTGAAGATTCCAAACACCAGAAAAGATTATGGAAAGTTTAAACATCGTACATATGGCTGGAACCCACGGTTATTTTCACCATCGTTGTAAGGAATATCATGCATCTTATATATCTTGATATCCTATGTACAGAAAGTGACATCTACTGGAGAAAGCAGAACTGAATATTTACTTCCCAAACTCTTTTCTGCTAAACTTCCAGACAAGCTGTATGTACTATTCTCAAGACTATTCAAATCTGTTGAAACAAAGAAGGATTTTACTTACTTCAGCATGGTGTCAAGCCTGTTTGTTTAGGTGATTATTTTTGTCAAAGACGTCCTGTGGAAGAGAGGAGTTACAGGACCAATACCAGCGACCCCATAAGAAATGCTGTTGAATTCTGGAAAACACAAGGATAGCGCATTCCATTACGGGGGAAACTGAGCTTCTAAATAACTCTGAGCCATTGAGCGGTGGATTTGAACTCTTGATTAACAATTAGTCTGAAAATGTGCTGAAAAAATGGGTAACTACTTTAAATGACTTCAAAATAGGGATTGTGAAACGAAGTATGGATAAGAATATATAATTTCTCTGTGATGGAAGGCATCCCCGTGCTGCTGTGTAGTCTGGTCATTTTTATTCATGTTAATAAAATATGGGCTAACTTCACAGTCCAATTACAGCGTACGTACAGCACTGGGGCCTGGCACCCAGGTGATTTTCAACTGTGGTCAAAACTAAGAAGGATGGCAACCGCTGAGGGACAGAAATGACATCATTTTCATTCTTGGAACAAAAATTGCCATAGTTTGGAAGTCACCTCTTAAGAAGGAAAACATTTTCTTATTTTAATGAAAGTTGCCGTGACAGTCATTCTCAAGACTTAAATAGTGGGGCACCATTACACTCAGCTAGTCAGCGAACTTCTTAAGATTTTGCCAGTGACTAGCAGTCCTGATCTTCTGTTTATCCTGTTACCTAAATGGCATTTTCAAGGCTGTTTTCATATTTAGATTATGCTATATAATCATCTGTAGTTAAATCTCAGATTTCCTATTTCTATTTGTTATTGGTTTTTTTTTTTTTTTTTTTTTTTTTTTTTTTTTTTTTTTTTTTTTTTTTTTTTTTTTTTTTTTTTTTTTTTTTTTTTTTTTTTTAATTTTGACTTGGTTTTTTGTAGCAGTGCTCTCGCGCTCCCTCTGCTGGTCTGCCCAATTAACAGACCCGGTGCCTAAGGCGTCCCAGTTGAATCAGCGATGTGAGCCCAAGGCTGATTGGATGGGCAGTCTTTGGTGTTGGAAGTCATACACAAAATCAGGTTAATTTGCCTCCATCGGAAAAAAAAAAAGAGGTCCAGAGAAAACTTGTTGGTAGATGGTTAAAAACAAAACAAAGAAGCGCTGATTATTTTTATACCATGAAGAAAGAACATAATGAAATGGACTTTCAGAAATCTTAAAAAAATGTGGCTTACTTTCCTAGGGGGAAAAAAAAAGGACAAAAAACCAAAACAAAAAACTCAGTTATCTATATTCATTCAAATGCATGTGCATATTTAGTGAACGGCATGGAAATAAGGCGTATCAGTTTCGCGCCTCGGTATTTACACACTGGAGGATTAAATGAAAGGTTGTCTAGCTTTGCCGTGGGACTCTGAGCTTGGATTAGCGATACAGCCGTTCAATGGGTCAGCTCCCCACATCCTGGAGGTCCATTATGGAGTCACAAAGAGAATGACAGACCTTGGCAAACCCCGGGCCTAATCACAGCACAGAGAAATGACTTTTGGAAGGTACATTACCGAGCAATTAGGGCCCATTTAATAAATTACCCCTTATGGAACACTTTGAACCCTAGTGGTCTGAAGAGGTTAATGCACCTCTCAAAACTGAGCGGTCCTCACTTTCCCGGGGTAACTCCAAGGCCATGGCTAATCCCAATCTTCTTCTCCTCAATGGCCTCTTACTCTTGAGCGGCTTCTGGAGGGTGGCTTCGCTGAGCCCGCGCCTGCCCTCCCCCGCGGGTCACTACTTCGATTTCTTCCAGCAGGCTCCACTGGACACACTGCTCAGGAGGCCGAGAGAACTTCCTCCTCTGGCTTCACGCTGCTCGCTTGGGAGCCTTTCTCTTTGTCTTATTTATGGAGAGTCCTGACTTCTGGATTGACTTTAAATGTTACATCTGATGCAATATGCTTTCCCCTGAAGCTGTTGAGTAGCAATCACTTCTAAACGAATCCAATATTCAAAAGTAGCTTTTAGGATATTATTAAATCTGGTGGGGGAAATCTAACAGTAGGTATATTTTTGTATGCTGAAATTAACTACGGTTAGACACTAGAAACATTTAAAATATAACTAAGGGAGAAAAAGCTTTGTTTGAAGCTAGACTATAATTAGACCTTTTAGGTTTATATTTTAATTTAAATTCAACTTGAGTTTTTGGAATGCAACGCTAATGAAACACTAAACACTTTTATGTAAAAAGATACTCGAGGAATGGAATTGGAAGAGACAGAAATATCAAGATGTTACTGTGTATTTGTAAAGGCTGACATTTCTATAATGTGTCATTGGTCTACTGAAAAGTGTTCTTGTAAATCATGGTCAAAATCATCATGATTTCTAGCACATTTATTGAATGGTTATTGTATCCAAGGCTCTGCTGAGAGCCATGGGAGATGAAAAAGACATGGCTTATGGCTTCAAGAAACTTATAATTGTAGAGCTAGGCTTAGGAATATGGAAAATAATAATAGGGAGTAGAATATTAACAGAGAACAACAGGGCTGTGTCCATTCAGAAATTATTTGAGGAATTCAAAGAAGGAAGAGGGATCTTTATTCAGAAAGAAATGAATTTCCTTCAAATGGAATTTTCTTAAGCCTTTTGTTAGGCTTTTGGTGAGAAAGCTCTGAAAAATAGTCTACACTGAGAGGTAATTTTGTACACACACACACACACACACACACACACGCGCGCAATGACATAGTGTTAGACACTGGAACCAGGGCCTCATGCATGCTAAGGCAAGAGCTTCATCACTGAGTCACATTCTGCAGTCCTAATGTTATCTTTAATTGTGTCTGTGAATGTATTTTGTGAATATGTTTGGGAGCTAGATTTTTAACACAAAAAGGCATTGGTGAACTTTTACACTGTTGCATTTTACCTTTGGTGTACACAAGAAAAGAGAGAAAGACTATTTTCAAATAATGTAATATAATGTGGAAATTGTTACTTGTTGTTAGCCTGATAATCTCAATATATTTTAAAGTTTTGAAAAGTTAATATAACTATGAAATACCATGATGTCTTTTCCCAGAATATTTGGTGATTCATTGGATGAGTCATACCTTTTAAACATTTCTTCTCCTTTCATTATACCTTGAAGATTTTCCATATTGTAAACTACATTTTCTTACATGCTCATATGAAGCAAAACCATGTTTAGAATTCCTGCTTCTACCTGATTGTCTTAGTTACTCTTCTCTCACTGCTGAGACAAAATACTTGACACCAAAAATGAAGGAAGGAAAGTTTTTTTTAGCTTTCAGATTTTGGAAGATTCAGTCTATACTCAGTAGCAAGGCAAGGCAGTGTGGTTAAGGGGCAGCTGTTCATGGTGGCTGCAAGTGACAAGACCGAAAAGGACAAAAGGAGAAAAGCACACCTTCTTCCTGCCTCTATATTGTATGCCAGCTACCTGCCCCTGGATCGGTGCAGCACTCACACCACCAATCCAGTGCTGGACAATGAACCAATCACAAATGATAGATTCAACAACCTTCATGACTGAATGAGGTTTGGGGGGCTATCCAAACATAAACCATAACATTCCTTTATGCAAAAGGCATTTAGTCTATCTGCAAGAGTTGCTAAAATCCTAACAGTTTCAGCATTGCTGAAAAGTTCAAGTTCCAAGACTCCTCTGAGATAGAAGGCAAACTCCTAGCTGCAATGCCCTGTACAAATGAAAACAAAGTTAAACACTTCCAACACACATGGTGTAAGACAAGCATTCTCATTCCAAAAGGTACAAATGGGGACATAAAGCATTGAAATCAAAGCAAGTCCAAAATCCAGCAGGGCAGACATTAAGTCCTGTAGATGCACAGTATTTGAAGCAAGCATGGCAAATTGTGAACTCCCAAGGGCTTATGTGGTTCCACCCTGCAGCATTTCTGGTGGTTGTAGCTCTCAGTTTTTCTCTTAGGCCTACTTTGCTTGTTCCTTGCTGCTTTCCTCAGATGATCCATGTTCCTGGCTTTTCCAAACTTCTGGGGTCTCTACTGCACCTTTGGCTTCACATTCACAGCATTACACACCGCCCTCAGTGTCACAGTGCCTGGCCTCCCAGGCCTTCTGAAATCAGAGGGGAAGCCTTTGATAACCGCAGAGCTCTTGCATTCTGTATGTACCTAAAACCAGCACCACGTGGATGACGCTGAGGTCTGCTAACAGCTGGAGCAGTAGGCAGGCTTTTCTCTAGGTTGGCTGTAGGGGTCAAGTTCCTGGATTGCCGGGCACTTTGAATCCAATTCTGAGGAACAAATTTTCTATGCCTTTGCCCATTCTGGAACATTGTGCACTATGGCTTTCACCTCAAAGCAAAGTTTTCACTTTTGTGGTTTTGAGGCTGCAAAGGCTTGAGACTTGTCACATTCTGTGATGCCTTCGGGCTACCTTTTCTATTTTGTTCCTTCTCAGCAATGGAGATCTCAGCTCTGTCTTTACAGTCCACAGCTTTACTGGAGCTTCCCTTCTGGGAAAACTCACAGCATTTTAAATCATCCTGCTGAGCTCTTTGCTCTTGATTTACAACATAAACCTGGCTAAAAGCCCCCAACAATAGCCATGCCATTGTCTTCAAATTTGACTACCTTGAAATTTCTTCTTCCACTGTCCTTAATCTTAGTCTCAGGGAAAGTTTCTGGACAGGAGAAAAATGCAGACAAACTTTCTTCCAAGCTATAACACATATCATCTGGACTTTAACAACCAATGCAGTGTTTTCCAGCAGAAATCCCCCAAGCCTGGTCTTTATCAACAGGATTTCTATCAGCTTTCTATTCTTTCGAGCTCTGACCAGAATCTCCCGTATAGAATAGCCTAAGGCATTCCAGGGCTACTCTTCCATGTGACGTCTCTGAACTTTTCCAAACTCTTCCCATGAGCCATTCCCAAAGACTGTTGAACCATGTGGTCAGGTATAGTCACAACAATGACCCCACTCTTGGTACCAAATTCTATCTTAGTTAATTTTTTCTCATTTTTGGAATGAAATACCCAAAACTCAAAATCAAGGAAGGAAAGGTTTATTTCGGTTACAGTTTTTGGAGGTTTAAGTCCATAATCAACTGGCTGCAAGGTAGGGTGGCACAGGGCAACACTTCAAGGCAGCAGCCAGAGCAATGGGGGGAGGGGAGAGCAAACCTCTTTTCCTCCTGATATTGTACCCAGACCACCCCCCTCCCCCTGGGCTGGTGTCTCACTCACAAAATTTCTGTGCCCTGCTCTTGGAGAGGATGAGGATATTTACAAAGTAAGGATTCTGTCTCTCTGCTGAGTCTCTCAGTTGCACTTCTAAACTTCTTGAGTTGATATAGTGTACCAACCATACACTAACTCTACCCTATTATTGAAAATTTGGATTTATAAAATCTGGAAGTTTGTAAAGTTGTGCTGTGTGACTTGATTCTTATCTAACTTTAAAAAAAAATGTTCAGACAAGCAATATGACACATTCTTCATTGTGTTACTATTTTGAAGTCTTATAAAACGATCTGAGTATTTTGCAGCACATGGGACACTGTGCCATGGGGTGTGGGAAAGCTACAGAACTGCAAAGCAAGTGTTCCACTACCATTTGGTTACTGGTGAGTAAGTACTTAGGTCTTGTGGCAAAGTTGATCTCCATTCATACCTAGAATCACGTGGAACTGCTTGCTTGCTCCATAAGCATGGCTTTTCTATGAGTGTCTCTCTTGTTTTCTACCACTTGCATTATCCATGCTCATGCCACAACAATTGTTAATACAAGTATGCAACTGGTTTTATTCCACATAGTCTGAGTTTGCATTCTGGCATACTCAATACTCAGAGAGGGATAAAAACAGCACAAGTAAAGGGAAATCACGTTGTCTATTGCATTTTCCTTCCAGAATTACTAAGTGCGCCTAAACTGACCATCAGGAAACTGTATTTGGGTTCAATATTCCAGAGATACAGAACTGTTAGTTCCCTTCTTTAAAGAACCAGAGATTAGCTAGGTAAGTCTTGACATACAAGCAAGTCTAGTAACTATTACTGAACTTTATAAGTGCATTTTAAATAGTGTGGTACAAATTATTCATGCTATAGGCATGTGCTGTGCAATATGGCAGCCATAAGACACACGTAGCTATTGAATACTGGCAGTGCAGTTCTGTGAATTCAAAGGGCTGTAGTGGAAAATATGCACTGGATTTTGTATGACAAAAGACTATAATGTATTTCACTTAATAATTTAAAAATATTGTGTTGGTGATATAGGTTAGTGGTAAGATTGCATATTCCACGTGCAAAAGGTACACAATTTAGTCCTCAGAACTAAAAGAATAAAAATTTTTTCTATGTCTCCCTTCTCTTTGCTGTCCCCCCTTTCTATCTCTTGTTCCCCTTTTCCATATGCAAAAGGTCTGTCTTCCTATTTTTCTTTTTCAGTTTGCTTTATATTTCATTTATACTCTGGATTCTCATATGACAGAAATCATTTGGTATTTGAGCTTGTGTGTGATTTATTTCACTTAACATTATGTCTTCAAGCATGTCTATTTTTCTTGCAAATGACTCAAATGTATCTCTTTTTTATGGAAAGGTAGTATTCCGTCTTTGCTATATCCATTCATCTGTTGATGGATAGATAGGCTGCTTCCAAGATTTTGATATTATGAATTGTGCTGTTATAAACATAGATATGCGTGTATCACTGAAACTTGATGTCTTTAACTCTTTTAGGAAGATGTCTAAAAGCAGAATGTGCAACTGGGTCAAATACAATGTCAAGTTTTAGTTTTTTGAAGCATCTCAACACTGATTTCCCTAACAACTATACTGGTTTACATTCCCACAGGCAGTGAAGGAGTTGTCCTTTCTTGCTACAACTTCACCAATGCTTGTTATTATTTGATTATTTGATGGTTGCTATTCTTTCTGCCATAAAATGAAATCTCCACTGTTGTTTTCATTTGCATTTCTCTTATGGACACTGATAGAAAACACTTTTTCATGTATTTCTGGCCATTTGTATTTCTTCTTCTTGCAAGTGTCTATTCATTTTAGTTTTCCATTTTTTTGAATGGATCTCTTATTTTGAATGTCTAATAATTTTGAGTTATTTATGTATTCTAGATATTAGTCTTCTGTCCAAGGGGTAGCTTGCAAAAGTTTTTTCCTGTTCTGTAAGTTCAACTCAATTTGTTCTGATGGATCTAGAAGTTCCAGATGAAGCAACATATCAAAATGGCTATCTACTGAGAAAAATAAGGCAAAATTTTTCAAAACCAAATAATTTTTATTAATCTTGTTATGTAAAAGAACAAATCATTTTTCCTTTCTGTTACAAAATTATTGTCAAATGAAGAAGTATGTAGTCAAAATTGCATTTTAATTTTATTTTTTAAGTGTAGTATTTTAGAGGAGCTATCATGTAGTTGATGAATAGAAGCATTATGTTTTTCTGGATATTCTGAGGTTTGCAGTGCTTGTTGGTCTTTAATGTTTGTAAATTTTGGTAACTTCTCTCTTACCCTAAAGAAACATGTTGAACCTATATTGACATCCAATGTTGTTTTTACTGATAGCCTGCATCCTGAATCCCCATGAGTCAGCCATTAAGAGACATGGATACACCCCTGAATGGTACTGGACAGCTCCTCAGGAATGATCGTGGGCTCTGGGAAGCAAAATGAAAGAGGCTTTTAAAGGTCAAAAAACTCTAAGAATATGTGAGAGACTATCTTACTGACTCTTGTAACTATCCTCTGCAAATCAGTGAATGAGTTCCCCAGTGTGCAACTAGAGAAAGTAGAATCTTACACAGGCAGGTCCAAGGTGTGACCCATCTTTTCTTTGAACTTGTTATTGAGTAAAGAGCTATTGTTTAAAGCTAAAAATTATATATATATATATATAATGTATACATATGTACTTTATATTATATATTTCATGTTATATATATTTCATATATATATTTCATAGAAGTAACAAAACTTCCTTTAACAATATTTGTATTATAACACACAAAAGGAGTTAAAAAAAGTCAGATCATAGATTTCACATATAGAAGGCATACTACATTATGTGGCCTGAATTAACATCTACATTATGTACCCTGAATTTCACATCTGAGGCTGATGATTCCATTCATTGGAAATGAGAGTAGACAGCTACCGTTCATGTGGAAATGCAGCAATAAGATAATGAGATGGAGAGAGAGGAAGAGGAAGAGGAAGAGCAGGGAGTGGGGAAGAGAGAAAGAGAGACTGAGTAAGAGACAGTGAGAGGTGAATAACATTTATTGAGAACCTGACTCTTCATCAAGCCCTACATTCCTCACTCTCACTTGATTATCTTAGTTAATGAATCTTCAAATGTCTGTAGTACATAAAGAAGTATCTATGATGCATTACATTCTTACTGTCTGATTTTATGACTTTGTCAGAACTACCTGGGCTTCTTATAATTTGACAGGGATCCAGGGCTCTAGAGTGACACTCAGAAAGTTCAGATAGAATCATGAAAAAAATTCACCCATCACATTGACCGACACTGTAGAGATATTTTCCTTGAGAGTACGTATACTTCCTACTCTGGGGAAACATCATCTACCAAGCTGAAGACCTGTAGTCAGTCACTACAGCGTATGATATGTGATCCCCGTTTGCAAAAAGGAACTCTTTCTAACTCATTGAAGAAAGCAGCTCAGTAGATTTGGAAATAGGCATCTTGTTAATCATAGTGGTGTGGAGCAAAAGTCCTGATTTGTATTTCTTGATTTATTTTTGACATCTATGAATTTAACATCAAACACTGAGAACTGCAAATAAAAAATCCACCAATCATATTTCATAGGAATTAGGAATCCATACCATCCAAGGATCATCTATAATTCTGGATCAGTTTGTTCGTTTTTGTAACCTTCACATTCAGAAAGTGTTTGGACTAGACAGGTCTGTCTACTTGCATAGTGTCATCCTGAGGGAGATGGGACTCCCAGAAAACTCCAAGGGGATGAACCTAACCTTCAGAACCTGTGCCCTTTTGTGGTAGCATTTTATATCCACGCCCAGGTAAATTTGAGTTATCAGTTCTTCTCCATACTTCGAGCCACTACTTTCTGATGTGGCTTTCTTAGAAACAGATCTTGGAACTGTAGTTTCCATCTTGTGGAAAGCGCTTTCAAATATTTGACAGCCCCATTACAACATTCTTCTTTTTGGGAATTAGCTTTAAGTCTCATCAGAGCTGCCATATCATACTTTTCTTTGACAAAAAAAGTGGAAGGTGTTTTATGTAAATGATAATATGGTCATAATTGAGTCCACCAATGCACATCATTTTGGGTTACTGAACTTGCAAATAGGTGAGAAGCAACCTCAAAGACATGTGAGAAGTAAGTATCTGGGTGGAACTAGATACTTGAAATAAATATTTTATGTCCACAGTACAGTACATTTCTGACTTTTCAATGTCATTCAAAAAGAAAGTAATTTTTAAAAATCTATTTTATAAATACATTTTCTGTTAACATGTCCTGCAAAATACTGTAATGAACTCTATCAACTTCTAACTCCCTGGACAGAAACTTTTAATACAAATATTTGGATTGTTTTATGCCCAAGAGAATTGTCCAGGGATAATTAATCAATGAAACTTGAGGTCCCAAGAACTTGAGCTGAACTTGAGCAATGAAAAGTATCCAAGAGCTGTTTCATCAGCCAAGGAGTTAGTCTTTCAGAAATAATGTCATTACTGCACTATGTTCAATCTCTTACTATGAAGGTCATTTGTTGACAAGATAAATTAAAGGATTGTAAATTTTTTCCCACTAACATTAGAAGGAAGGCAGACACTGGAGATTACCAAGAACATTTACTAAGTTAAGTATCAGCTGCAGTGTTTCATAAAATTCCAAATGATATGTTTCAACCCCAACCAGTTCTGGAGTTTTAAACACTGAGAAAAACAACTGTGTACTGTTAATCTACATATAAGTAAATTATATGGGAATGCAAATATTTTGAATTTTTTCATTTCCCAGTTTTGTTTCTAAAATAGAAAGTTTAAACAAGTGCAGCCAGACATGGTCACATCTCATTCTGTGACAGCCCACTCTGGATTACTGAGTGGAATTAAAACCTTCTACCTGGGGCCGGGGATTTAGCTCAGTGGCTTAAGCACCTGCCTGGCAAGTGTGAGGTCGTGAGTTCGATCCCCGGTACCACAAAAAAAAAAAAAAAAAACCTTCTACCTGGGGTTTCTGCCTTCCTTCTTGCACGCCTCAGAGCTGCTCATCGGAGCCTTGTCTTGGTGACATGGCCTTTTCTCATTCTTCAGAGTCTTATACTTAGTCTTGTAGGTATAGTATTTAGTAAATTTTTATTCAATTCATAAAAAAAGTTTAAAAGCCAAAAACAACTGATCCAAAACACCCTTTGATATACATGATCATAGTTTGAATAGTAAGAATCCCAGACCAATTACACAGTAAAGTACCTTGAATTTGGGCAGGTGTACCACTCTTAAGAATATACTATCTTCATTTAGACATTCACTTCCAGTTGTAGCTCCTGTTCAGCTTCAATGTGTGGGGCCCATTGAGGGCAGAATTTAAGCCACGCTGTCATAGTAATGAGTAAATGGTTATAATGCACAAAGAAGAAAGAAATGCATTTTTTGGCATGTGTCTTCATGGCATGGTATTCAACTTTTTTTAAAATCACAATTGCCAAATAATCAGATCAAAATTTCTTAACTCTGATTTGACTTTCTAACAGTTATTGAGTATCTTTTACAAACTGTGTAAATTTGGCATTGAAAGAAATAAAAAGCCATACTAACTACTTCCAAACTTATAATCTTGTATCTGCCATTTATTTGAGATTGACCCTACCAGAGTTGAAACCAGATGTCTGTCTGGGAGCCAGTTTAATGCTCCGTGTTCTTGTTTGAAATGGAGAGAATTAAGTGCAATGGGTTTGCTGGACTTCTGAAAGGGCTGATCTTATCAACCTTCATGACCTCTTCTTTCTAAACTTTAGGCAACAAATAATAATGGAACTATTGATCAGGTGATTTAACTCATAGATAGGGACACTAGGACTGCATTTTATTTTATCAGACTAGTAAAAATAAAATAATATTTGGAGCTGTACTTTGCAGTCCATTTAAAAATGACAGATTGGGTTGAACTTAAAATCATTTTCCCTGTGATTTTTTCATCACTTGATGCTCAGGAAATGCTAACTACTACACTCAATTCTTTTTCTACTTTATCGTTTATTTAGAAGAATTTTGCTTGTTATTATTTGATAGGAGTTACTTTCCCATGAGCAAGTTATTATAGATTTATCTAAATTAAATCTCATTCCATTTACATTTTTTCCACAAAAAATCTTATATTGTCCTTTCATTTCTTTCTATGATATGCTCATAGCTATTTACTCTTCCCATCACAGATTAATTTGGACATTTCATTTAGGCTTACTCCTGGTTATATCCTTACAGAGTTCTACTGTCCCCAACTTAACGATGCATCACTAATAGCTGCTATTATTTATAGACCATCTGTCAATTTGAGAATAGTCTTAATGACAGAATCTTACTAATGTCTCTATTTTTATTATTTTATTTTATTTTATTTTATTTTATTTTATTTTAGTTTCATTTTATTTTTTGGGTACCAGGGGTTGAACTCATGACCTTGTGCTTGCCATGCAGGTGCTGTGCAACTGAGCTAAATCCTTGGCCGTCCATTTTAGTTTTTCCAGTAAGGATCTCAACAGTTTAAGGGAGTTACTTATCGTAATCTTTATTAAGTAGTCTTCATGGTAGTTTTTAGAAAAAAATGGCATATTTGTGCCACTTTTACTTATGTAATATAAAATTACGATACTTGAAAGCCTCAACCTAAAGTATATGCTATCTAAATTAGGAGAGGATTTGGCATCCTATTTCGGAGAGATTGCTGCAGTCATTATTATCTTGTATGCCATTTAAACTTTTCTTTGTCTTATTCATCTTCAGACCAGTTCTTGACCCCACTCAATTTTGTAGAAATTGGGGAAGTTGTTACCCAGTGTTAACACGAAATAATATACATAAATGAGCTCAGAAAATCAGAACCACACACATGCAGTTCTTTTATGGGAAAATACCTTGTCAGATCCACTTTTTGAAGACTATGTATTTAGGAGCTCTGATACCTTTAGGCATGTAGTTGTTTTATTTTTAAAATAAGAATTTCAATTTAACACAAAACTCATTGTAATCAGTGGTATATGTTAAACTTCAGAGTCCAGAGTTGCTAGGGTCTCTTTAGAGGGGAGTAGTGGCAGAAAAGTTAGGAACTCTTGGACAGCCCTTTCTGCTCTGGAGGAACCTGCTCACAGAACTGCGCTCTGATTCTCTAGTATGTTGAACCTTCCCTCCTCCATCTCAGATCCTATCATCCCAGTAAGTGGAAGATTCCTCTCTCTCAAGAAGTGCTGTGTTGACCTTCCTGTTTGCAACATGTACAACTGTGAATAGCTGGTCTAGAATTACTAACATTCTTTCTCTGCTACAATCTTTTACCTGGTTTGTAGTTTGTATCATTCTTGAGAATTGGCTCTTGCACAAACACAGCACAGCTTTTATGGATGGAGTATGGGGAGGCAGACACAATGGAATTCAGCTTCTGCAAAGCCATCCGGAACAGCACCTTCTTTCTTTGGGATTGGGCTGACATCCCTTCAGGGTGCTACCTTTCTGTTCCTAGTTGGAGCAGAGGAGCTACTGTTGCTAGTTGGGTGCTGTACTGCTGCTCAGAAAGGTTCCAGGGTACACCACCTCCTCTGAAGTCTGGAATTCTTCAAAGCAGCTCTGTTTTATGGATTTGTGCACCAAAAATGGTAAGACCCTGACTGGTGATGTAAATTTCCTAACTCAGTACCCCAAAGTTCACTGTTTTTTGGTATCAACTGGAGCAGCAATAAATGAATTGGTTTTCTACTGCAGTGTAAAATCTAGGGAGCTTCATGGCTTTAAGAGAAATCCAGAGGAAATTATAATGATCCCCGGGCTATGAGAATTTACACTGTCTTTCTATTCTTAGTATCATCGAGGTCATTTTTAAATTCCCCACTTTGGGTGAATAAGAATAGTACCAGCAGAAGCTTTAAATTACTCAGCAACATAAAAACCGTTCAAATAATTAGTTTCTCTTGGAACTCCTGAGAAAAATGAGAAATATTTTGAGGACTGCAAACACTAAATTAAAAGCATAAAATGTTTCTAAGGATTATGAACCAAACAGGAATCTCTGAAAAGGGTGACAAGGATGGTGAAAGACACAGGAAATTCTACATGTGATGGAAGGTAGCCAGACAAGACAGAGAAATTAAAAGTAACTTGATGGAAATCTTGAGTGTTTTGAAGGCTGTAGTGAAATCTGCCAACTAATAGGGGGATAGGAGGTCACACTGTGAAATTAATAGCTAGTAAATTTAGAACAAATAAAACAGAAATGTCTTTGCACAGCATTTAAGCAGCCTGTGGCATGGAGGACTGCAGGAGGCCAGGGAGTTAAATGCTGCTGAGTTAAAGAAGAGCTGGGTAACATTGTCATTCTCACTAGCATCTCAGGCAGTTGGTTGCACGATGATGCGGCTAACTTCATCATTTGCTTGGAGATTTAATCATGACTGTACTTCATGGAGAGCTAGTAAGGATGTAAGACAAACAGCAAGACTAAAAGTAGATAAGGGCCCCTCTCTGTGAGCCTACACTTTAGATTGAAAAAAAATAAAGGAGTAGATGATGCTGACAACAGGGAGATTCCAAAATCTCTCTAGGTGTGGAGAAAAGTTTATTTCTTTGAATGTCCCACTTTCAGACAGGGCAACATGAAATAGTTTTGTGTTAGTCATCTGTCTGTGACTGTAACAAATACCTGAGATGAATAGCTTTTGGACAGGGAAGTCTTATTCTGGGTGACAGTCCTAAATTATTGACTCTTGTTTTGGGGCATGTGGGGAAGTAGCACAGGATGGAGGCTGCGTGTGGCAAAACCATCCTCCTCGGGAGTAAAAACTGAAAAGAAGAAAGAGAAAAGGTCTGAGTCTCACAACCCTCTTAAGGACACATCCCCGCTGTGCAGAAACTGTCCCACCTTGCTACATCTTTTAAAGGTAAAACCTCTTCTCAGCACTGCCACAGGTGTGGGGGACAACCCTTTAATAAATTACACAGGCCCTGGGTGAACATTCCAACTGCAAACTATGGTGCTTGCTACAGTAGAATTTCTTTCCGTTTACAAGAGCTAAACACGAGGGAAGATTTTAAAACTTATTCCTGTTTCCTCAAGTCAAAAAGTTATAAATCCATTTTCTTCTGATCTGTTAATCCTAACTCGAACACCACAAACATTATCTTTGACCAGTGCCGGATTTGATGGTGAAGCTACTGGCTGTCAATGATACCTTGTCTTTTTGGTACCATGTAACAGAGGAGCAGCAGAACATGGGGGGATAAAAGATGATTCACCTAAGATCATTGTACTTACAGCAACTGGAACACAGGCCCAGTTAAAAAAACTGGGCGACTTCCCAAAATGAGTTTTCAGTGTGACTGTTTGTTTCATTCTGCCTATAGGTAATGCCTAACTGTTGATTACCACTTTTCTTCTATGCAGAAGTGAAGACCAGAAGTACCTCTGGGCTTCCCTTCTTATTTCCCAGCTTACAGTCTATTATTGTCAGGTTAAGTTAATGTTCCACTAGGAATTACTTGGTGTGATGGGGAGGTAAAATGATAGCAACATTTAATTCTTCATTAATCTCTTCTTTGCCATAATTAGCAAAGGTGTAAATATTAACACCTCTGTTTTTAGACACAAGTTGAAACTATCAAGCATAAACTCACTGCCGTGGAGGTCACATTCTTCAAAAACAATGACACTCAGCCTCTTAATTTGTTCATATTTTGGCTACTAAGTACTCTGCTTTTCCATTACTGTAATCTAAACAGTGGAACTCTTACAGTTTGTACTATTTTTTCAACCATCATTAGGATTGTTAGGTTGAGATAGAAAAATACATTATTTAGTTATTTTTTCTCTTTGTTTTTGTTCTAAATGCAGCTGTCCTTCCCTCCAATAAATAATTTTTTAAAATTTCAGCATTTTTATTGTAATCATGGTTATAATTGACAGCTTTATAATACCAGGGGGCACAGTTGAGGTCTTTTTCTCTTTTCAAACACTCTTTTCGATCCACAGCAGTGGCTGTTTTTCTTTGTTTCTTTGCTGTCTGAGAATAGGCAGAAGATCAGAGGGAGTACCTGGCTGTGGTAGAATATTACATTTCATTGTAGCTAGTAGTTTACATAGACTGTGCCACTAAGTGATCTGGGAAAACAATTGAAAATGACTTTTCCTTTTCCTGTGCAAATCCAATGTTTTCATAAATCTGGGGGAAACCTTATGGTTTTGCAAACCTGAAATATTTGTATCCACTTTTTAATTGTTGATGTGCTGATGTCAAACCACCATGTGAGATATTTTTAGTTTCTATCCCCATGACTGATGGCATGTGTAGAAATCAGAAGTAAGGGTATCACTCCTGGAGGAACTGGAGTGAATTAGAAATTCTGTTTTCAAGATATTTTAAAATATTCACTTTTTAACCTCCTTTAAAAGCTACTTCTTGCTGTGTGTTGTGAGGGTGGGGGTTTAATGCATGATGCCTACACATGTGTACATAATATTCTCTACCTTTTGTCTTTAATATTCCTTGGTTTTTAATTATTAAAGATAAGTATTTGAATTATAAATATTCTAGTTATACAGGAATAGGCAAAGCAGGCATACACCCTCAGGCAAAATTCTTCCATTATCCATAATCCTTCTGCCTCCTGCCTCCATTTCTCTGCTCCCTATCTTTATGTCGCCTCAAAAAGCACACAGAGACATTCTTTTAAACCAAGCTCTCCTCCCCACTTAAACCACAGAAATCCCTTCTCAATATGTAGAGGGGGCCTCTTCCTTGAAGTGGGATGTCATACTTGTCCTAATATAATAAAGTGCTATCTTCAAGGCACTTCTGCATCCAAAACACTCCCCAGAAACCTGCCGAGCCCTCCCATCTACCCAGTCTGAATGTCACAAATCATAGCCTAGAAACTGCTTTATAGTGAATCATTAACGTTGTCAGGAATGACTTGGCAGAGAAAAAAAGCTTTCCATTAGAGAACTGAGGGAAAATATACAAATGACAGCGTTGTCATCCTACTCCTATTGTTTTAGAAAGCTCAGAACTGATTAGTAAGAGTTTATTACAGGGGGCTAGGGCTGGGTTTCATTATACAGTGTGTGCTCTGGTAGGAATTTTCACACATTTTCTTCCTTACATTTTAGAGCTACATGATTTTATTTATTTATTTATTTTTTTAAAAATTTTATTTAAAGAGAAAAAACAAAAAAGAAAACAACCAAACAAAACAGAAAAAGGGTAGCAACAATACAGAATTCCAAAGGCAAAAAATAAAAAGAACCACAAGAAGAACAACAACAAAACAAAAACACTAAGAAATTGCCCCTTGATAGGTTACATACTGTCATGATTGGAAATAGTTGTTCAAGTTACAAAATTAAAGCACACAAAGTAGACATTCAAACAGTGAGACTGTTAACAGTTCTGCTCAACAATCTAACAAAAACAGTGAATGTGGTCATCTATCTTACACACTTAAACATATATGCAGTTATATCCTTTAGAGCACTTTCTTTTCCCATCTTTTTTTATACATATATATATTTTTAAATTTTATTTTAAGGGGGGGGGTAAAATTAAACACAACAAACCAGAACAGAATGGGACCTAAGAAAGCATAAATTTCAAAGCTAGACAACCAGGGATCTTCACTATCTGTCATATTGCCTCTTGTTTTCTTCCAAATGGTTGTCCATATCTTTGCATATGGGGAGCTCGTACTAAATAACATAGCCAATTTTTTCACAAGATGTGTATTAACTGGCTCCCACCTGCTAAGGGGGGGGGCATGGGACAGGACGACATGAGATGTCTGATTCTCAGCCTGCCCACCAGCAGGATCACAGCCACCCCCCAGAGAGGGGAGGAGTTCCTTGTTCTCCCGGTACCCTGAGTCAACCACACGGTGCAGGTCCCGATGCACCAGGGTCTCTCTCCTTCAGGCCCCGAAAGTCGGCCACACTCTCAGCCACCCCCCCAAAGAGGGGATGAGCTCCTTGTTCTACCGGCACTCCGAGTCAACCACACGGTGCAGATCCTGAGGCGCCAGGGTCTCTCCCCTTCAGGTCCCCCAAAGTCCGCCATACTCACCTGCTATTTCTTTCTGATGAATTGACCATTACATTTCCAAAGTTCTGAAATGGCCATCAGACCACAGAAAGAATTCTCTTTAGGCTCCTGTTTGAAACCTGCAGCTACAGAAATCTACTGGCCTTGCTTCAGGCCAGCATGATTGATTTTAAATAAGTTTTGTTTTCAAAATTATACTTGCAGGGCTGAGGGAGGTTTTATAGGACAAACACAAGTGGCACAGAATAGATACACAGATGTATATTCGCGTCTGATTATTTGGGAGTGAAACCTTTTTTTGTGGTCACCTTTCAGGGATTTTAGTCTTTCTCTTTCCTTTGCTCAGGTAAAAAGTGGGAAATGCAGCATTAAAGATGGGCAAGAATGAGTTTGGATAGGTGCTGTCAGTCATTGAAAGTGCATATTGTTTTCTGAAGCTGGAGAAAAGTAGAATTTGCAACTATTTACTGCTTTTGTCCACTCGACTTTGAATTCTCCAACATTCAAGGAGCCAACTTGATACTTGATTAGTTAATTCTTGTGACCCCTTCCTGGGTGTTGATATGTGTTGATATGATGGCATAGACTCTCACTCTTTTCCTTAGGGGCCAAAGGTCAACTTGCCCAGTGGTTTGCAGTCAAGTCCTTCCCCAGGATTCCCTTGTAGCCAAAAGCACCTATCCTACCCTACCTCGAGGCCAGCACAGGCAAATCTAGTGAGCAAACTATGCCCTGCTGAGGCATTTCTGATGGGCTATCCCAGCTTCAGAGTTCCACATGGTATTGGCTTAATTCTCTATTGTGATTGCATTACAGTCCAACATCTCTGGCAAATCTCAGTTCTTTTACTCTCCTACCAGATCATATATGAGTATTCCTTTGCAAACTACTTATATACATACCTTAGGCCAGAGTTAATTTTATAGTAAGCTGGACCTATGACAGTTGATGAGGATGGTCCTAGGAGGCAGACTATAAAATGTAACCTGAGAGTTCAGTTTCTACTGACTGATTGATAAATAATTAGGACCCCACCATGGGTGGTAGGGAGGGTATTCACAGCTCTGGATGTAATGATGCAACTGTTAAAATTTCCACTGATATTGGATCCCAATGGGCTAACAGCAGAAAGGGATGCATTGCCAAATATACTATCTCAGGCATTTGAGAGTTTTGGGATAAATTACAATTAAAGATCTATGGAATTGGTTAGCTGCTGTTGCAAGTTGTCCATGCATGAAAGGCCAGGATGATTAATCACCAAGTTAAGGTGAAGTTTAAAAGTCAGAAAACCTCATTGGCAGTGAATAAAGAGACTCCCATCTCTTGCAGCTGGAGAGGAAAAAAGCCCAGGATCTGGCATAAGATTTGATAACATGAGTAAATTATCTCCAAAGAAGGTTGAATTTTTAACCTCCAACTTGTTTCTGCCAAGATGTAGGCTTTGATGGAAAGAAATTGGACCCTGGATCAATCTGGACTTCTTTGATTTTTTTGAGCTTTGTCAGTCTTCAGAAGTGGCCCACTCCTCTCTCTTAAAAGCAAATGCTTCTTGTTTCTTAAAAAAAGAAACAACAAACAAACATCGAAGCCTTGACCAGCAAGATAACATGTTCCTCTTCCTGGAGAATCTACTCCTACCTCTCCTTTTGCTCACCTGACCAATGCCTGGGGTTAAGTCACAGCATATTCCAGCTGGAAAAGTGTTGGACATTAAGAGTGCAACACCTGGTCAATATGCATTTGTGAGGCTATTTCTGGAGAATATTTCTGGCTGTGGTGGTGAATCTATGGCATGAATGCTGCAGTGTGTTATTTGTATCATTGAAAGCTCTAACAGATTGACTATCATTGCAGAATGGAAACAGTACCTTGAAGGTACTGAATTAAGGGAACAGAACATAACGAGGAGAGAATTTATTGATATGGGATCTCCATTCTGTGAAAAGGATGGAATGTCCTGCCTAAGATTCCAAAAGAAGTAGCTGATGTGCTTTTTTAATGGTTCTTTGAGACTTGTAAGAGTGACGACCCATACCAAATGCAGTAGACTGTGCCATGGGAGATGGATAGAGAAGGAATCAATGGACTCAGAGAAGTGGAAATACATATATGAATATATATGACTAACTACCCCAATGTATCCCAAGGAAGGATCTAGAGGAAACTCTGTTTACCAAAATGAAAAGGATAGGTTGATGAGGGAGATGTAAGTAATGAAATGCTCAGCATTATAGTTAGACCAGGATACATGGTAGAAGATACTGTTAGAAAATAGATTTATTGTTAATAATAGGGATGATTAAGACACAGAAATAACAGGGGTCATCTGGTGGCAGGTTAACAGCAGCAGCAAGGAATACACAATCATCATATGTGACAAAACTGGACTACTAACCAGGGAATCCTTACCTGCAGAGTTATGGACATACTTGTTAGATCCCAGGTCACTAGGGGGAAGGCAGAATGGCAGGTGACAGAGGCATTGCTCAATGTATGAAACAAAAGAGTTCAGAAATGGAGGATGATAACACTGACAGCCACTCTTTCAATGAAAAATATTTGATTTCTTGCCCAGATTATAGACCTGAGCCCAAATTTTAGACCCCCAATTCCTAGGGGAAAACCCTGCCACAATATAAAAAAATACATCCAGTAGTGATTCCCTTACTCTTTTCACAAAAGGAACTCTGGCTTATTTACTTGGGTAACTGTTCACTGGGGAAGGGTAACAACCAGATATTTTAAGCACTGCTGACCTAGAGATCCCGAGCATTGTTATGACCCCCTTAGCAGGAAGGGTGTCCAGGGCCTGGAAATAAACACACTTCTGGCTGAAGTCCCAGCTCAGAATGGGTCCACTGGGTACATGAACCAACTCAGGGGTCACTTTCCCAGTCCCAAAATCTATACTTGGAATAGACAGTTCCTGGTATTTGGTAGAACCCCTCATATTTGTCCCTTGGTCTCTGGGGTTAACTATCACAGTGGAGAAAGCCAAGTGGATGCCTATTAAACTACCTTTTCTTTCAAATAATATAGAAAATAAGGACCAATGTTAATACCAGAGTGAACGGCTGAAGTTAGGGCCATCCTTAAGACCTAAAGGATACAGGAATGGGAATCCCCACCATATCCTTATTTGATTTGGCATTCTGGGTCTTGCAAATACCAACGTGGGCCTTACAAATAGCAGCCTGACTAGGGTGCATGACACTGATTACTGCGCACAAACCAAATCAAGCAATTACAGTACTACACTTGTGTTTGGACAGAACAGATTTACCTACTCTCAAATGTTTGGTATTCAGTGATTGATTTGGTAAATGTGACTTTTAAAAAATCTCAGTCATGAAGACAAAATAGAGGCAATTTTCTTTTATAAGGGATGGACACCAATATAATTTCTGTCTTTCCCTAAAACGATGTTTATTTTCCTGTCCTTATCATACTACAACCCAAAGAGACCTGTGAAGTGAGTCCCTTTGGTTATATAGTGATGACACAATGTTAATCAAACTAGATAAACAAAAACACCAAATATGTTATCATCCTTGATAAATCACATGTGCTCCTGAGTGTGACAGGTAGACCCTCGTTGAAGATTTAGGGGTCCACCAGCTCAGAAAATATCTTATGGATACAACAGTCTGGGCCTTATCAGGACATTTCCTCTAAAGTAAATGGAAAATTATTACTTGGGTGTCTCAGAATGTTTGCAATTCCCCTTGGGATCGGGTCATATGTAGCATATTCTATATGTGTGAATAGAGCTCTAATCTATTTCCTGAGTTACACAGGAAGTCTCCAAGATACTAGTAAAGCCTGGAGCAGGAAAGGGTTGCATAAAGTTCTGGGTTGCAGTGTGAGCAGCTCTTTCAGTTGAGCCACGTAATCAGGCCGACTTAATGGATTTACAACTATCAGTGGTGAAAAAATATGCTATGTGGAATTTAGGGCAAAACAGAAGAATCAGGGCACTGAAGTTCTGAGTTCTAAAGCAAGACCAAGTTATCTGTAGCAGATAATCATACAGCATTTGAAAAATTGTTCCTGGCATTCTACTGGGCCTGACACTGACTATGTGACGCCATGTGACCAAGTGGCCAGAAGGACCCTTCATGATCTGAGAGCTCTCACCCATCTAGTCCCATGAGCATGCTCCTTCAGCAGGTGGACCGTATTCCTGTGAACTGACCAGCACCTGTCTTCATCTCAGGCCTATGATTACAGGGTGATCAGCTGATTGAGAAGGGAGATGACACTCACATGTAAGAGTATGTGAGTTTATGCTAAACATAGACTTCTACTAGACACTAATTTAGGGCTCACTATATAAGCCAGTGGCAGAGGAAATTATTCCAGTTGGAAGGGTTTTATTTTATTTTACTTTTTATTTTTGTGCAGGGAATCAAACTCAGGACCTTGCGCTTGTTAGGCAGGCGCTGTGCTGCTGAGCAGCTATGTTCGCAGCTCAGCTGCTAGAGTTGTAGATGGTTATTCACTCTCTGTGTGGGTATGTGTGTGGGGAAAACAAGAGTGCTAGTGTTAGAATATAACCATACTACTAAGTTTGTGTTGGTTCATCAAACAGAGTAGTTTGTGCTGTCATTGTGTCTGTTCATTTTTTAAGTGCTTTGATTTTGTAACTTGAACTGCTTCTAAGATAACAATATGTAATATATCAGCTAGTGATGAGTTCTTAATGCTATTTTTGTTTAATTCTGTATCATTTCTACCATTTTGTTTTTCTTTTTAAAAAAATAAATAAAGAAAGAAACAATAAGGACAGTTGAAAGAAACAAAGTGTCTTAAGAAGAAACTTGGCAATATTTACTTTTACAGTGGTGACATCATGCCTCATTTGCTGGGAATAAAAACTTTTATTAGAAAAAAAAGAATATATTTTGCCTTGCAGATCATAGCAAAAAAAAATTGAAAGTTTGATCAAGGTCTCAGAAGGAAAGAGCTTTGAAGGTTGTGCTCAGTAAGGTTTACAGGTTAGGGACATGGAG